>OY998266.1:10745000-11017500 GCA_963922045.1 Persicaria maculosa
TATCAATAATGAATAAACATTACAAAAAATTTTAAAAAAATTTCTTTCATTTTAATATTTTTGAATATGTTTAATCCTCTTTATGAAGCTTTTCATTCAAATAGGTATTCATAATTTTTTTATTCAAATAATTTTTTATGAGTGTATTTGCAAATAATTTTTATTTATTTGAACCTGATTAAATTTCTTGGTGCATTGTTGGATTTTGATTTTGTAGATTTTCTCATATATAAAATTTAATTTTTACCTTAATTTTTTAAATTGTGACAAAATTTAGATTCAGGTAAATCACATTAGCGTATATATGAAGCTCTAACTGTCCTTCTACGTTACCTTATTTTCTCACTTTTTAACTATATTTTTACCCATTGAAAATTGGATTTTTCAGTGGTTTAATCCGGGTAAATCACATTGAAAATTGGATTTTTCCGTGGTTTAATCCGGGTTCTTTAATGCAGTGCAAGCCAATCCACATGGTGAAAATATCGCCATCTACAAGGTACTAGTCACAGTTTTTAAAACCGTGAGAAAATTATCGGTTTTAGTTTTCAAAACTGTAGTCTGCCATCTAGCCTAGTCAATGTCAATCAACGGTCATGGTTTCTAAAATCGTGGGAGGTGTCATGAGAAAATAGTTTTGTCTTAAAGAGATGCAAATGGGATTTATGGCAACAATTTTTAAAACTGTCGCCATAAACATTCTTATAGTTTCAGAAATTGTGGCCGCCCAATCTAATTGTTGCAAATGGGGACTTATGGCGACGGTATAAAAACCGTCACCATAAACATTCTTACAGTTTGAGAAACCGTAGCTGTCATCGGGTTAATGGCAATAACTTAGCCGTGTCACTAGCAATTCGATTAATGCATGTTCTTATTTCCTTTTGAAGTGCTTCTAGTTAATGATCAATATTTTTTTTAATTATGAAAAATACTTCGATTCAAGTACTCACAGAAAAATGAAGGGTGTGTGTATAATGTACGCAAATCTGGACCTTTTATTGAGATGGGATGAAGGGATGAGATTAATTGGATTATTTTTCTAATTTTTATTTAAAAAATTATGGGTTCCACAAAAAATTAACCCCCACACACTTACCTTCTACGCGCATGTACACTCTCTTTAACAACCCTCCCTAAAATCTGAAATTTCATACCTTCAATATCATCCCAATCCTCCTTAATCGAGTGGATCACAATCCTCTTCCCCCTTCAATCTCAGCCCTTTCGGCTCCTTCTCCCCCTCTTTTGCAACCATGGATGAAGCACAATTGCTGGAAGGTCTCCCATGGCGATTGATCATTAGGGTTCCTAGCGAAAAATCGGGAGAATACATGGGTGGTTTCTCTATTTGTTCTCCTACACAGCGCCGCCTTTGCCACCACCATGTTCATCAACAACTACTAGAAGGTCTCTAAGGGTGCCTAATTGTTAGGGTTCCTCATCCGTCTTTGTATCCATCCCCTTTTTGAACACCCACTCCTTGGCCCCCTTTTTGACACCGGCGATGAGCACGACTAGCGGTGTAAAGACTAGACCTAATAGACATAGTCGCTACGTGGCACCCAAATCCTAATAGGATATCGAGTTCATGGGTACCAAGAGTTACATATGGATCTTACAAACAAAAAGCAAGAATAAAACCTATCAAGAGCATAAATAATGTCATGCCTCATATTATAGATAAAAAAAACCAAGAGTCCTTGAATAAGAGTTTGGTGCGTGCTAGAATGTCGTGAGTTCTAACACCCCAAATCTAATTCTATACCTTCAACTAATAACGAGTATTCGCAACAAGTACTGGTCGATCCCAGAGATAGTGCATGCGACTTTGGTCAAACGTAGTAAGTAAGCGAGCAGTTCGTAATGAGAGCAATAGTAATGAGCATCGAAAAATAGTAAACGAAGTAATGATTGCAATTAAGATAATCATATGAGAATTCAATATAGATCTACTTATATTCACAACATTGCTAAATCCATTATCATCGGGTTGTTTGGTTATGCTTGGCTATCTGAGTGTCGGTTTGTGCACAGAGTTGTATAACTTCCTGATTTGATCACTACCAACTTCCTCAACTCTTGCATGGAGTTTGAGAATAAAAAATTTCCTAATCACATAAGCATATGATTCATGTTATTCGAGCATATTCGATGTGTAACTTGGTTGTCAACCCAGCTATCGCATCTTCTAAGAATAACACTAAGCTATTTGTCATTACTCTTTCATATTCATGAATCCCAACCCGTTCATCAAGATATGTTTACTACTATGTCGGATTAAGGCCCACAATAGAGGATTTAACTATAATCACTTAGCATGTTATTTACCTATCTTAGTGGCCAATTAAGACGAATAAACAACGTAACCCATAAAGAACAAGAGTAATGAATAACCAAATATGCATAAACCAAATAAAAATTATAAAATAGTATTCAAATAACCCTCACATATCTTTAACTATGTAAAGAACGTAATTTTGAATAAGTATTTAATTGCCAAAATTGAAAAGTTTCTGAAAAACCGTCCCCGAGTGGATTTCTAAAAATAGAAAGTCTTTGAAAATCATCCCGGCATGTTTTAAAAGATAGATTCTCAAGCTAAATCCCGCTATATTATTCGAATTTAAAATATAGAGCCTTGTGAGTCGTTTGAAATGAATTTAAAACTTGAGTCGGATTTCAGGATAGATAGTCGGACTTAGGGTCGGATGAGCGGAATCATCTCTTTCAAAAATCAAAACCTTAAAAAATCAAAGTTCCCACTTTTGCTCTCTTCAATCCATCATCCTCACTCTCCATTCTCCATTTCTTGTTTCTCACCCACAAAATAACCCTAAAACACCTCCCAGAAGACCTCCTCTCAAAGAAATAACCCAAAAATCGGAATCAGAAAGCAATTTCCACTAAAAAACCACTTTCTGTTCATTTTCGCCGCCGCAAGAAGCCAAGTCGCATCCACGAGTTCTAGGTCACACCCGCGAGTTCTAAGTCACAGCGGTAAAACCCGAGCCCAGAAGCTAGAGTTCTTACTCGTGGCCACAAGGCTCCTTTTCGTCGCCGCAACTAGTGCCCAGATTCACGTCGTTGGCTCGGTAAATCGACTCGCTATCCCTCATCTTAACTCCTTTCTCTTCCCCGTTTATTCTACCTTGATCCTCACTCTCTTCTCTACCTTCCAAGGTCAAGAAACATTAGATCTAATGCCTTGTGAAGTGGATTCGAGCTCATTTCTCCCTTTTTCCCTATTTTTGAGCAATGTAAGCTCTCCACCTACCATCCTCTCGTTTTGGGTCTAGATCTACGTAAAGATTCGCTTTTAACCAAGATCTATCACTCCTAGGCCCTATCGTAGCAAGATCTCATAGAATCGGAGCCCAAGGACTCACCTCATTCAAGTTTTTGAAGAAAGCCTCCAAGAGGCTTGGTAATCCCTCTTTCGCTCTCCCCTCTAATCCACGTTTGAGTCTTACATAGTTGTTTGAGGTCGGTTTTATGTTAGAAATGTTTTGAAACAAGTTTGGGTTAAAATGGTTTTGAATCGATACAAAAACGAGTGTGATTTTAAGCAAAAATGAACATCCAGGTTCAAATCTCGATGCGGTAAAACCATGGTTGTCGCGGCGAGTTAGAACACAGACGGAGGAAGAAGAAGGCACACACGGCCGCAACTGAGGTTTTCGCTGCGGCGAAATCCTTGTGTCACGGCCAGTGAGCACCTTCTCGCGAGGGAAACCGGGGAGATTCCGCGGCCACCACCGGCCCTCTCGCCGCCACGAAATCCCCCCAATGGCTTGGCCGAGCCACCCCTTGACCCCCTTGGCTTGCGTTGTTGGTTTTTTATTCCGATCCTTTTTAATCGAATATGATTTTATGGTTATTTCAGAAAAATGGGATTTTGGGAATATTAATTTAATAATGGGATTTTGGAATAAAAATGATTATTTTAATATTACAAAGGGGATTTTGACGGAATTTGAAATGTTGGATTGAATGCTTGGAAAACGTTTTGAAAGCTTTGTTTCAAATGTCGGGATTCTTAAATATGATTAAATGATGGACAATTGGACTTGGAAATGAACTTGAGAATTATAGAATTGGCTTATTTGGATGAGTTGGATTTTGGGGTTTCTGCTTTAAGAACGATTTGAGAATGGTTTGAAATGGTTGAACGACGGATTGATTTTGGAAATGGTTTTAGGACTTGGTCCTTGAGTGTGTGTATGACTAGTAGTCTTGTGCCTTATAGCTTTCGTACTGTTATCATAGGTGCTTGTGCTTGAGTTGCTTGAGTGGATTGGTTGCTTGTGTGGACTCTACTTGTGATACACTTTGTTGTTTGGCTTATCAGGTAAGTTCCTTTATGGACTTACTCAGACTGATCAGACATACCCTCCTACATATAGTTGTATGATATACTAGGTGTTGCATAAGCATTAAAGCATGCCATGTAGTATCATGCTTAGGTTGCACAATTGAATGAGCATCTGTTTACTTATTGCGTATGAAAAGAGAACAGTCGTGATCTATGTGTGTCCTAGAGTCATTGCTAGGGTCATAGGACAACCTAGTCCCATCGGGCTTGTCCTCCATCGAGTAAGATTAGAGTTGAGGTTGCGGGCTCTTCTCACCATATGAGCATGATTACGAGACTATTGACGCGCACACATACCATATGCGGATGGCAACTGCTCTGCTATTGCCCGTACTGGCCAGGACCCACCCTAACGGGAAGGGGGTGGGGGTTGGAGAGGGATATGCCATTTGACATTCTTTGGAATATTAAACACTCAAGAATGCTGACAGTTTATATATATATATATATATATATATATATATATATATATATATATATATATATATATATATAACTGTCAGCATTCTTGAGTGTTTAATATTCCGTACTGCATTAAAAGCATCTTTATTAGGTATAGCGTATGTATATGCCTGCTTGCAGGAATAGAGTGGAAATAGGGCCTCAGTCTGATCCCATGCCCTGCATATATTTTTTTTAGGTTTGTTTGCAGATCATGTATGCTCCATGCTTCCATGACGAGGACTTGCTTGGGCGTTCAAATCAAACTCACTTACTATTCGGCTTATTTATATTTCACGTGTTTGGAGATTTCATGGTTTTGGTTTTGACCCGGCCTTGCCTTGGCAAGTTGTACTCTATTTCTGTTTTCCGCCGATTTATGCGAAACATTTTCCGCAATATAGTCTCATAGGACAAGATAAGGGTACCCAACGGCCCTACGCTTTATTAGGGGTTCGAAATCCCCACTTTAAACGCTCTCGCTTGAGGTTTTGAAACCTCCACCCGTACCTAGATTGCAAGATCCGAACAAAGGTATCCAACCTTCAAAACGTAACCCGAATATTTATATTTGGGCCGTTACAAACCATTTCATAAAATATAAGCAAAACTATATATAAGGTTTAACCGAGCATGGCTTACCAAAAAAAGCAGGTTGAAAAGGGAAAAGAGAGAAGTGGAGTGAACTATGTTGTGAGGTGTAAGTATGTGTTGAATGGGTTAAGGAGAGAAGTATTTATAAGCATATGAGAGCCTAGGGTTCGAAGATCTTAAGGTAGAAGAAAAGCCCAATGAGCCAGATTCGCCCTCGGAGAAAATCTTCCAGAATCTGAATCGCCAGGCGCGAACAGGGTATCGGCGGGCTCCGATACTCTCTTTCCCGCGGGAGCCCTTAGCTGGTACTGTGAGTCGGTGGGCGCTGGTCCTAGCCGCGGGCGCCACCTCTGTAGTGTCTTTATTTCTTCTTCTTCTTGTCTTGTCTCGTTTGTTTCTCCTTCCGTCTGCTTCCTTGACTCTTCCTTAAGCTTCTAAGACTTCTTATTATAGATTTCCTTTTTCTCCTTTATCTTGGTTTCCAGAAATCTGCATAAATAGGCATAAAACACGTAGATTCCGAGACTTGCAACTTTCAAGACAATGCATGTACTTTATGCGAAAAACCTAACTAAATGCAAACTAAATGGCTTAAGAATGACTTGGAATGCCTATAAAAATCATTCATCATCAAATCCCCCACACTTAACTTTGTCTATTCCTCGAGAAAAATCATTTTGAAACATAATCATTGTATCCCACAAACATAATCCTTCATGAATTAGCCTTTCTCAAAAGCAACATCTCACATATACGTGAGATGTTGCTTTTATACCTTGGATACAGGAAAATTAAACCTAGATTGAATGTAGTATATATCCCGGATGTTAGAGCTATATACCCCGGATATTACAAGTATATACCCCAGGTGTTATTTTTAGTTGAAATTTTGCTGGAGTATATACCCCGGATATTAGAGGTATATACCTTGGATATTTATAGAATATACCCCGGGCGTGTCTTTTCAACTCAAAATTTTCTTGTTTATATACCCCGGATATATATCCGGGCTATAAAGTCATAGATACCTTTTAGCTTAACCAACCTGAAGCCCGAAGCATTCCTCTGTCAGATCCGGGGTATATTAGGTAAAACACCTGGGGTATATTCTTGTTTTTGTACTAGTGGTAAGTGCAAACAATGGTAAAGTAGAATAACGTCCTAGCATGTATATGTGCGATCAAGTAGCCCGCATGCCTAATCCATCCAACCTCACATGAAATATGTGTTTCACTCGCTCTCATGCATGTGTTTAGGCTTTAATCTCAACTCTCAACTCAATTCATTACACAAGAATCATCTTAAGCATTGACATTTATATAGCATTATCTATCTCCACCCAATACTTCAAAACAAATAAGTAACATCAAGATGACTTTCGCTCAATGGAAGACTTTAAACAAGACTCCATTCAGTGGGGCTGTAATGGGACATGGTATGAAAATAAGGGCAAAGAATATATTTGGCTATGTGGTTTTAATTATGGTAACTAAGATTCCTATAATTCTAGTATAAACCAAATATAACTCAGAAATAAACAAGCCTCCATATGATGCATTTTATCAAACTCTGACATAAATAATGAAGTAGGCTCTTTTACTTCAATATTCTTTTTTCTTTCTTTCTTTTTTTTTTTAAATATTTTTTCTTTTTCTTTCTCATTAGAGCCACCTATGAAGTACAATGTAAGGAACTAAAGGATATAACATTACATCTCTCTTGAAACCTTTTGACAATATGCATAAGCTACTAGCCTCTTCCTTTTCTCCAAATCATAACCATAACCAACTCTAATCCTGATTCCCGAATGGTTAGGCTCATTATTTGCTAATTAACTAGTACATTTTGTGAAGCTTTCAAAAGAAATAGGCTAAGGCTCAAATTGGCTTCAAACAAAGGTATAACGTAAGGTACATATCGATAAATATGCCTAAAAAGGTTGCCTCAATCATATGAAACTTATAAGTAATGAATATGCATTTTAACAGGCCTTAATAATAAATAACTATGTCAATACTCAGAGATTACTGCATAAGAAAAGTAAATCACACACAAAAGCAAAGGGAATAAATATAATATTCCTATAAAGCCAAAAATTCTCACTAGGATAAGTTTTTGTTGGATTTTAATCATGTCTAGGAACGACTTCGATCATACATGCTCAATTATGTCTACTTAATATATTTCACTTAAAACCAAATTTAATAATAAAGGCTAATCAATCCAAACTAGTTATGGAACTTAATTGATCAAATTTTTTAAAAAATATTTGAGAACTAACTAAGATAGATGGGTATTTGAATAATGACACAATTTAAAGCAAATATATATGCATGATATTTTTGGTATTTTTGACATTTTTCTTTTATTTTTTCTTTTGATTTTCTTAATAATATGCGAAATAACTTAATATATGCTCTAATATGCAAAATAAAAATAAAAATAAAAATCTAGACTTAAGATAAACCCTTCTCTCCCACACTTAAACTATTCATTGTCCTCAATGAATGAAAACAATAAAATAAAAAGAAAATTTAAAAATAAAAGAAAATAAAATAAAAGACTCAAGGGGAGAGTATGGGTGACTAACCAATTCATTTGTCTTGAGACGAGTGTATCTCTAGCACTCGCAAATTTTGCAATTGTTCACGTAAATCCATCATTCTATACTTTGTAGTTGTTACAAGTGTACTGTGACTCAATTGCATAATTCGCCTTTTCTTCTTGCAAAGCGATGATATCCAAATATAGTTTTTCGTTGAGGATCTCCAATGTATGTATCCTTTGTTCCATATGTAAGAGCCTTGTATGTAGACTGAGTGTAGTGGGCTCTCCTTGACTCCTTTTGAGATCATACGTCGAGTGTGTTCTATGAGGTGGCCGATGTTTTGCTGAGCACAAATAAAAATCTGCGATCTTCCTAGTCGATGGGACTGAAATAGGTAGAAACAAGATGTGCTCTGCTTTTAACTTCTATATGCATGAATGGGCCAGGATGCCTTGTATGCGCAAGTAGTCTAAACTCAATAGGAAACCCCCATCATCGACAGGAATGAGACTCTTGAAATCTACTTATAAACAATTGGCCAACAGGGTTATTAATCCTCCAAAATCGATGGTGATATCCCTGTTTCGATATATCACTTTGAAGTAGTTATCCATGAATAATTCTGACTAAAATGGAACTAAGATTTCTTCCGGGGTTAAACAACACAGCATGCTCCAGTCGTGAATTAAGAAAAACTTAGTGTCTAGATGTTCGAGGAATGTATTGTTTAAGACCTTTAAGCATAGTTATAGTGGTGGATGTGTAATGTCATTGTCGCGATTTTTGCAACCTGTTAGTGCTTCTTTCCAGGTGGCTAGCTTCCATGTCTTGATCGGCTTTGAGCTTTCAATGTTGTTCCTTTCTTTGTAAGGTGGATTCATGTTGATTTTGAAAGCTTGTTTGAGTTTCATTGGTGTAACCTTGAAGTCTTCTCCTTGAAGCGAGAATTGGAGTGTTGGTTCTCTCTAAGCCTCCAATGTGGCTACGAATTCCCGAGTGAGGTTAGGATAAGTAGGTGCAATTACCATGTGGATGAATCGATCAAAGCCTCCTCTTCTTAATAATTTCTGCACATTCTCAAACAAACCTAAATGTTGTAGAGCATTTGTATCAAAGAACTTGGTTGATGAGTAGTCGCATGCTCCCAACGAAGTAACTTTATTTCCTCAAGAGGTTTCAAGTTATTTGGCATGGTCATTTCCATATCACCAGACATAAGTAAAAAGAATAGAAGTCTAAAGAATAGGAGCGATCTCACCGAACATCGAGTGAAAACTCGAAAGAAATAACATGCAGCTGGATCGGTGGGCGATGCTTTTGTATCGGCGGGCGCCAATAAACTGGGTACGACTATTCTTCGGATTGCTGTTGAATTCCAATGAAGAAACCTTCGTTTCTCGCCTTCTCTTCACAAAATCAGAAATTCTGCTTTGCTTTGAATCTCTTGAATGCTCTGAAAACACAAAAGGATTTAGATTAGAGTGGATTGAATTGGGATGAATTATATTTATAGGAGATATAAGTTATAAATTGAAAGAAAAAGATAGAATTTAGATGTATATGATTGAATTCTCAAAGAAATCAGAAGATCTAAGGATAAAATGATAGAATTTAAACTCCCTTATCCAATTCTCATAAAGAAATCCGAGTTTGTATCGGATTTATAAAGAAAAATCATATCGTTTTCTGTTTCTAGCTCTATCGGCATGCGCAGCGTTAGCAGCGGCAGGGTCCGACTCTCTAAGAACACGTCGGCGGGCGCCAATCCTCCATATCCTCATTTTTCTATGTTTTCTTCATTTTTCTTCCATTCCTTTCTTGTATAGCCTCAATCTGAATAATCTCAAACACAAACACAAACACTTCTCTTCAAGCGAACTGAAGTTTTATTAGTGCAAAATAGAAATTGAAATAATAGTTCGAAATAAAAGTGAGGATTGAATGACGAATAAAACTTAACTAGCTCAGGTTGCATCCCGAGAAGCACCTTTGGTTAAACGTTGTGGCTCGACGTTTCGACCCCTTTACTGGGTCTCTTCAGCCTTCTCTTTTGGATTCACTACCACTTGTGATGATAGTTTCCCTGTAGCATGTGCCTTTAGTTCTCTGATTTACTGTGCCATCTGTCCTATGACCTTTTTTGTAGCTGTGAACTTATCCAGAATAAGTCACAGGGTTTAATCCTATTGGGGTTGAACTACTGGCATTGGATTTCAAGGTCTAGCTTCGAACTGATTCCATCCTTGGTACTGAGCTTGAGCATTTGGCCTGTTTCTGAACCTTCTTATAAAAATTAGAATTGAAATTCGGGTTAATGGAGATGTTACCATATGGTCGAGGGCCGTAATCTCCAACTGCATTGACTTCCATTACTTCTTCTTGAACTTGAGGACAGAGATTGTTCGGGTGCGACAGATCTCTGCATACTCCATAGGGTCTGACTGGTGGTTGAGTAACATGAGTCGCTAAGCTTTTCACCAGTTCTATCAACTTACTAATCTCATCTTGCTGGATAGGACTGGAGTTTTCTTTCTTGACATTGTGTATTCCTTGAACTTCTTGTGTCCTTCCACATTGCTGCGAGGCATTAGCAAGACCTTTGAAAAATTTCATCGCCTCGGCTGGAGTCTTATCCAAAACATCTCCTCCGCTGCTTGCGTTGATTACTCCTCGCTCTATATCCAACAATCCTTCATAGAGGTAGAGAACAACGTCTTCCTCCTCGATCTCATGATGCAGACATCTAGCTTTGAGCTTGTTGAATCTTTCAACGTACTTATACATTGAGTACGTTGGTAAATCCATGATCATCTGGTCGTTTGGTTATGCTTGGCTATCTTAGTGTCGGTTTGTGCACAGAGTTGTATAGTTCCCTGATACGATCACTGTCAACACCCTAATCTCTTGCATGAGGTTCGAGAAGCCATAATTCCCTAATTACATAAGCATATAATTCATGTAATTCTCGCATATTCAACATGTCACTTGGTTGTCAACCTAGCTATCACATCAACTAAGAATAACACTAAACTATCTGTTATTACTCTTTCATATTCATGAATCCCAACTTGTTCATCAAGGTATGTTTACTACTATATCGAATTAAGGCCCGCAATAGTGGATTTAGCTATAATCACTGAGCATGTTATTTACTTATCTTATTGGCCAATTAAGACAAATAAATAGCGTAACATATAAAGAACAAGAGTAATGAATAACCAAATATGCATAAACCAAATAATAACTATAAAATAGTATTCAAACAACCCTCACATGTCTTTAACCAATTCATAAAATATAAGCAAAACTATATATAAGGTTTAGCCAAGCATGGCTTACCAAAAATAGCAGAAAAGGGAAAAGAGAGAAGTGGAGTGAGTTGTGTTGTGAGGTTTGAGTGTGTGTTGAATGGAGCTGAGGAGAGCTGTATTTATAGGCATATGAGAGTCTAGGGTTCGGAGATCTTAAGGTAGAAGAAAAGCCTAATGAGCCAGATTCTCCCTCGGAGGAAATCTTCCAGAATCTGCATCGGTGGGCGCAGAATAGGTATCGGCGGGTGCCGATCCTCTCTTTCCTGTGGGAGTCCTCAGCGGGTGCCGTGAGTCAGCGGGCGCCGGTCCTAGTCGTGGGTGCCACCTCTGCAGTGTCTTCATTTCTTCTTCTTCCTATCTTGTCTCGTTCGTTTCTCCTTCAGTCTTCTTCTTTGACTCTTCCTTAAGCTTCTAAGGCTTCGTATTATAGATTTCCTCTTTTTCCTTTAGCTTGGTTTCCAGAAATCTGTATAAATAGGCATAAAACACGTAGTTTCCGAACTTTACAACTTTCAAGATAATGCATGTACTTTATGCTAAAAACCTAAATAAATGCAACCTAAATTTCTAAAGAATGACTTAAAATGCTTATAAAAATCATGCATTATGAGGTCTCTAAAGGGGTCCAATCCAAGACACGAGAATAATTATCAAATCAAACTATAAATCGATACATAATTAGAGTTATCGACTTGAACAAGGCAGAAACTCAAGTGAAATAAACACAATCAAAATCTTAAAAGGATTTTAACAACTTCAAAAGTGAACTCAATTCGACCTTCTAAGAACATCTCAATCCCCGAAGTAAAATCATCATCTCCATTCAGGTAAAAGAAGTAGAAGGTTCCTACAACTACATCCTTAAAACCATGAGGGGGTCACTACACAGCCATAACGTTTATTCCTCTATATCGAAAAGGACCCTATTATTCTAGCATCTAGGGCATCCTAAAGTTGACCACCTAGGAATGTGTACTATTATCATTAAGTATTCATAATAAATCCAGAAAACCTTAACTAAGCAAGATCTTCATCAAATCAAGTAATAATCGCAAGAACTCAAACATAAGATAATTCAAATACAAACAAGACTCGGTAGTGGAGTTGAGACAGTCTAGGTCTCGGTAAAAGATGTAGGACGGGGACATACCTGGGAAGCCACACTTCACCCGGTCCGTTCCCTCGCCTCGCCCTCGTCCCTAGGAGGTTCAAGCGTTACCCGGTCCAGCTTCTCCACCCCAAATCAACTTAACCCCAAGTGCCTTCAATCCACCATGTCGTCTCATCCGACCAATCATGTCATCCTGGCTATGCATACCTGTCATGCATCCCTGCACACAAGCCTGATTCTCATCCTACCAATCATGTCATCTCATCCAACCAATCATGTTGTCTCATTCGACCAATCATGTCATCTCATATCATACTAAAATTATTAATAAATGGGGTACACTAGACTCGCTAGTGGAACCTTAAGAGGATGTGGACTGGACGCATCCTCGTAACCTTACAACACACATACCACAAGCATATCACACATCCCAATTAATCATGAAATCTCATATCACAACCCATGTCTCAATCAATCACATCATATCAAATTAAAGGATAATAAGCCATATCTTAGGCAACAAAGTGCATCAAGCCCAACCACATATCCCATGTCAAGTCATCTATCTCATGTTACTATAATCTTATCTCCTATCATGGTCATCTTGTGCAAGAAATGGCATCACATATCAAAGGAGAGTATAGTCACCAATAGCAACCAATCAAGTGCATTATCTTAATTTATATCACACTCAATTGTTATAATGCAACCAATCGCATCTCATATAAAATCATCTTCATATATCAAATCAAGCATAACCAATGTTTCAGGCAATTGCATCATATATTAAATCAAAGCATAACTAATATCTCAATATCAAGTCATATATTCACTCAAAAATCAAAATCTCAAACCCTTGCAAAAGGCCTTTACTAAGTGTATGTGCGGGTCTCTAGTATGCGACTAGTGCGACTAACAAGACCTCCCCAATGTAAAAGCATATAAATAAGAGGTAGTGAGCAAGTTAAGAAGACTTACCTATAGTCACTCAAGGAACCACCCAATTACAATCACACCTAAATCCTATCATCGATTCAAGGCAAGGGTTTGGAGGTTGGACTATTCATGATCTGATTCAGGCTCGAAGTTGAGCATCGGGGTAACGAAGGATCATATTCAGCTCCTGGCTCATTCATCGACAACCCAATAAATCGCCAGTCCGGTCAGGGCAGGAGAAAGCATCGGAGGTAATAGAAACAGAGGACTAGGTCAGCTCTAACATCAGAGGTTCTGCATTTCGAGTGCGACCTCTCCGAGGGCTATCACACCCAGTCTAACCTCGGTGATGGTCGTTCCTTCAGTCTTCGGCTTTGATCTTCATAGCCGCATCGGCTGATGTACATATTTCGAGTCCTTTTTAATTGCATTTTTTGACTTCATATTCCATTTGATTCCTAAAGCAAAGGTTAATAATAATGCAAATTTGTGTAGAATGAGCTAACGTGCAAGAAATAGAGTCTGCATAAGTTTTGGTCTAAATGTATAGGAATTGGAGCGGAATCGGAGTCAAAACGAGAAAGCCAACTGAAGCAGAAAAGAGGTCGACCTCGACCAGACAGGTCGAGATCGACTAAGGACTGAGCATTGATACAAGACCACACGGACCTACTGAGAGCACTCGACATGACTACAGATCGAGTGCAGACCTCGACATCGACTGGCCACCAGAACTCGAGTGAAGTGGAGAAGATCGAGCCGAAACAGAGCACTCGATATTGAGTGCCCAGGTCGATATCGAGTGGAAGTTTACACGGTTGAGGCGCGCATTTGAGATCTATCCACAAGAGTGACAAGAGGAAAACATGTCATTGTTCCTGCCAAAGAATACTAAAACCTACAACTAGTATAGTTGGTAAGAAAGAGGTCGATCCACAGGAAAATCTAATAACTTCAAGTATCAATTCAATCGCAAGTAATAGCAAAAGAGAGTTTGGTGATGGAAATATCCGCCTTTTATCAAAGAGGATGCAGGCAAATGGAATAGAGTGAGTTATAAAATGCATTGGAGAGAATTAGGTTCACCTACAATTTGTCACTTCAATTGAGGAATTTGATCCTTATTTCGACCTCTAGTTCTTGTCTTTTCCTACCAATGTCCTTGTCTAGATCTTAGGTAAATTACTAGTCCTACGAGTCCTAGCAATCCTTATCTCTAAATAACCCTAACACGGTTAAGATTTAACCTAGAGATAGCATTAAGACTATGAATTAACCAAGGTATATGCAATATCAAGCTACGAGTCGATATTTAACATATATTCAACTTCCTACACATCCAAATAGTCCTACGAGTCCTAAAGGGATATGATTGCCACTTGGGTTAAGGTTCGCTACGAGGAATCTACGAAACCCTAGCAATTGAATGAATCTACTCTAACTAGTTGATCAGGCCAGAGAGAATAAAACACATTCAAGGGATTAAGCGCAAAGAAGCCAAAACATTCGAATAAGAATAAGAACTAGATTAAGAAACTCACAATTCAACAATCAAATATCCAAACTGTAGGCGAAACCTTGAGAGTTTAGTTGCTCATCCTCAAACGTGCTCTCAATTATTCTCTAAAGTGCATAAGGTTATTAGTTAGATACCTAAGAAAATAACCCTAATAATCCTTAAATAAGCCTAAGAATGTCGGCCAAAACAATTCTAAAGAAACCCTAATTAAAATCTAAAACTGAATCGGCGGTTCTGCAAATGATAATTATTCTCCAACGTGCTCTCAATTATTCTCTAAAGTGTTTTCTTCCATTCGAATGGTTGTTACTGACGATATACTTCAGAAATGATAATTAAGCTTAATTAGCAAATGACATGCATGTTTTTTTTTCTTACATGAACTTGCTTAAATTGATGTTGGTGCAGCCCATTAAAAAAAAAGAGGCACATACTTCATTCTTGTGAAATTTCCGACGAGTCGTTAACGGGAGGGAAATACGGGATAACATTTATTTATTATTATATATTATCTTTGCGATTATAAGGTTGCTATCCACCAACTTGACACAAAAACTTAAGCTATTGTGTAGAATTTCACCCTTTCTTATAACCAAACATTTTTAGCCTTTTATAATCAATTTGGAAGGGACACTCTCATATCAAACCTCTCAACATATATACCCCCTCCCCCTCAAGTGTAACTAGCACTTGACAATGAACCCATGCCAAATCAAGCCGAACACGGCTCTAATACCATGTGAAATATTCGACGGGCCGTTAACGGGAGGCAAACACGTTTCGAGTTAAATTGATTTATTATTATTATTTTTGTGATTATAAGGTCGGGAATCACCGACTTAACACAAAATCTTAAATTCCAATCCATTAAAAAAAAAGAGACATATATATACTTTATTGGATGAACTTGCTTAATTATATAGTTATAAATATTGATGAGAAAAAAGGTTATATAAGGAGGTATATATAGTTACAAAAATCTATTTTAACTTCTAAAGTAAATATTTAATTTAATATTTGAATTTTATATGGATAAATTTGTTATTATAAATTTTCTCAATTTTACTTTTATAAATTATAGTTATCAAATGGTTTGTTTTCGAATGCATGGTGAAATTCTTTTTGATGAGCAGAAGACCCGTTAAAAAAGGATTTGTTGGGTATAATCTTACGAAAATACTAAAGAGAGCTTGAAATTCATGGAGGAAAAACGAAAATTTTGAGCTTTTCAATGTTCGATTTCTACCATAATAGTTGAAATTCATAAAATAAAAAATGAAGTTTATTTGTTTTGTTCCAGTTTTCTGTTTTTATATGATTATCCTTAAAGTTTTCAGTTTTAATTAGTAATTTGAAGTAAAATTGGACATTTCGGTATTGATTGTAGAATGGGTTTGTCTAAAATGAGTTGGTGGTGTTACTTGTACGTACAATTTATTTGTTCTAATTGTGTAATTTTGGAGCTGAAATTGTACGTATGATACTAGTATGAGGCATTGAGGCCACACCTTAGCTAGTTAATTCAAATATATTTATTAATTAAAATGTAATAATGTGATTTATTAGTTTTAATTTTGAGTAGCTATTGTACATCAATATAGACTAGGAGAAGTAGAATATAAAAATGATTGGAAAAACAAACCATCATAAAATAAAATAATGAATAACAAAAATACAAGTATGTCACTAATTAGTTTAAAAATTATATATATTTTGTATCGAGTTAAGATTATTGATCAACGTTCTATGTAAATTGTAAGATGATACTAAACTTTAGACATTCAAGTCTTAACATATTGTATCATGAAGAAGAGTACAATGTAAAAGAGAGAATTAAGAGAAAAATCTAAATATATATATATATATATATATATATATATATATATATATATATAGGGTGTGGTTAAAATGAAAAAGGTGCTTAAAATGAAAATAAGGCTTAAAATGAAAAATGGGGGAAATAAGGGACACGCGCGCCCGGTTCAGAAATAAAATTGTGAAACTATCCTCCCTCTTCTCTCCTAATCTGATCCAACCTTCCCCTCTCCTGTATTCCATCAGATCTGCAGAAAGCTTGAGACTCGGATTCTAGTGTCCTAATTTTGCAAACTGTCCATCAATGGCGCTCGATTAGAACGGTCTCTACTCGATCTAGTGAAAGCGAAGAACAAGATCCGGCCTTCTTCCCGTCGCACCGAAGGCTCCAACCTTTGCTGTCTTCCTCGCTTGCCATCGTCGCCGTCGTTGCCTCATCCTCCTGTTCCCAGAGCCGCCTTATCCCAGTTCCAGTGGACGACGTCGATCTTCTCTCTTCGTATCAACGCGTCCTGTTCCTAGATCTCCTCTCTCTCCGTCAGTAAGTACACCGTATCAACGCCTCCAGTTCCTAGATCTTCTCTCTTCGTCAGTTCTGTCGCTTCCTCATCCCCTTCTCTCTCCGTCAGTAAGTACACCATATCAAGGGGAGACCGGCCTTTAGATAACCTGGAAATTATTCAGTGGGTAATTTGAGTTATGTCGTTGCCAACTTAATGGTTTCCAAATGATTCTCATAATCTAAAATTCCCATTATTTTTCCCCCAAGTGTAAAAAATGTACAACCTTTGTTGTTTGGTGGTTTTTTAGGTTGAAATTCCCATTATTCCGAGGCAATAGGGAGTTAATCTTGCTCTTCAGTCGTGTGCATATTGCTTCAGTCAACCAATGTCTTGTTGCAAGAAGATGGCGATTAACTGAGATGATGTTGAACTCTTCTTTGATAATCTGAAAGTGAATAGCTGGTCTCTTCTTTCATAGGTATCAGTGTCAGATTTCGTTTGTTGTGTAGTGCCTTTTCGCTATCATTCCCTATTTCCCTTGAAAGTTCTGGATGTGTAGGACTGTAGGGGTTTCCTTGTTAGCCACCTACTTTAGTTATTTTGTTGAGCTAGGCTGCTGCTGATATGTAATGAAGACATATTGGTTTGGTTCCTTTTGAAGTTGCAGATGTTTTGGTTCAATATGCAACCAGTTCTTGTGAGTTGGATTGAGATGCATCGAATTTTAGCTATGTCGGTGCCAATTTGATCTCCAATTTCTCCATTTTTTATTAGCTAGATCACAAATCCCTCTTTACTACTCAGAATCTTCATGATTTGCATTAAAAAATTTATAGTGAATTATTATAAGTTGCAATGGCCTATTAGCTCAATGGTAGACCAATGTGTTTATGCACATAGACGTGGGTTCGACTCCTACATAGGCCAAATTGCTAAATTTTAATAATTTGTATTATTTTCTGTTAAAAGTGCAATTCATAATCTTAATTGTGCACTTTATAATCTTATTCTTGCACTTTATCATTTTATTTATGCACTTTATAATCTTAATTGTGCACTTCATAATCTTATTCATACACTTCATATTATTATTCTTACACTTCATCAATTTATTCTTGCACTTTATCATTTTATTTATGCACTTCATCATTTTATTCTTGCACTTTATAATATAATTCATACACTTCATCATTTTGTTCTTGCACTTTATAATATAATTCATACACTTCATCATTTTGTTCTTGCACTTTATCATTTTATTTATACACTTTATAATCTTAATCGTGCACTTCACAATCTTATCCATGCACTTCATATTTTTATTCTTATACCATCATTTTATTCTTGCACTTTATGATTTTATTTATGCACTTTATAATCTTAATTGTGCACTTCACAATCTTATTCATGCACTTCATATTTTTATTCATATACCATCATTTTATTCTTGCACTTATCATTTTATGTGCAAAACATAATATTATATTTGGACAGCATAATATTATATCTGCACAACACAATATTATATTTGCACACCATAATGTTATATATGCACTTTATCATCTTATTTTTGCACGTTATCATTTTATTATTGCACTTTATAATCTTATTCATGAACGGGAACAAAAAGAAGACAACCATAAATAGTTTATGCGGGATTTTTGAACTCGATCCTTTGTGGATGGGCACATTGCTATACCATTTTTAATTGAGCTAATAGGCTTTTAATGACACATGTCACATTAAAGTACAAACCCGCTATAAAAATAGCAGCCCATAAAGAAAAATTTTGGTAGGAAACTTACTTTATATTATGAAAATGAACATTTATTATTAATAATAACCTTTATTGTATTATTTGTTCACTTTATATTTTGTAATCTCATATTTTTCACTTTTTAAAATAAAGACAAAAATGTGATGTAACATATTTTGTTGCATTTTGTAATCTTATAGTTGCTCCTTATAATATTATTTCAAATAAAAATCATGGGCTAAAATCTGTAATTTTTATAATTGAAATAAGGGCAATATTGGTAGAAATAGAAAGTATGGGAGAGGTGGTGACATTTACCTCATAATTAGGGTCATTTACCCATTTACCTCATAAAATTAGGCCCATTTACACATAAATTAGTCTCATTTATCTATTACTCATTTAATTAAGCCCATTTACCTTTGAATTAGACCCATTTACCTTCAAATTAGACCATTTTTATTTGATCCATTTCTTATATATATATATATATATATATATATATATATATATATATATATATATATATATATATATATATATATATATATATATATATATATATATATATATATATATATATATATATATATATATATATATATAGGGAAGGGTTCTAGTGAAACGAATAATACGGTGTAACGGTGAAACGAATGAATATTACGTCATATTCATATGAATATTATTTTATATGAATATGAAAATATGAATGTTATGTTGTGTGATTATGAATATGATGTAAATATGGGTATATGAATATGATATTATTTATATTCAAATAACATAAAATGAATAACACCATATTCATATTGATACACCATAATATTCACATATTCATATTCACATGATGTCATATTCATATGAATATGACATAATATTCATTCGTTTCACCGTTACACTGTATTATTCATTTCACTAGAACTCTTGCATATATATATATATATTTGTGACGTTAGAGACCTGATTTCGAGGTTGTCGACTATTCTCCATGGGTCTGAGACTTAACCTATAAAGAACTCAAATCGATAAGTCAAATGGAAAAACCAAATATTTTTGAACTATCGGGTCAAGTTTTTTTAATCGAGATATGTTTTTGATAGATTTTTTTTTCAAAATATCTGTCCCAAAGGCCATTTACATAAATCTATTTAGTGTTTGTCCACCCTAATTCCACTTTTAGGTAATTGTCCAAAATATTTTCATAATACTCGAGCTACCCCTCTTTTTATTTTTTCCCCAAATCCCCTTCTTCATCCTCGGATCTCCCATTCACGTGGCTTCTTCATCCTCATATCTCCATGGCTGTTCCCTCCATTCTCACTCATCCCTCCCTCGCTCCTCTGCTGCAACCGAACGTGGAAGGGTTAATGGCGCCCGGTTGGAGTCGTGCTTCGACGGTGGAACTTGGCGGGGGCAGCCATGGTCATCGTTTTTGGCATCTCCATCATCATATTCGCCCTCAAGCTCTAGAAATTTCTCTCCCCGCCGCTGCTTCCGCATCCGAACGTCCGATTCTAGCCTGGCAACCCACCTCCTCGCCCCTGCATCTCTTCGGGTAATTTCCCCCAAATTGCGTCTTTAATTTATGCAATTAACTAATCCATCGGTCAAAATCAAAAAAAAAAAAAAAGCAAAGTTAATTGCCTCGTTGAAGCCATGGGAGAGCATCAGGTTAATGCTACGTCGGAGATGGGGTCAAGGAGAATGAAGCACGAGCTGAGGCGATCGATGAAGCGGAGGGGAAACATTGAAAGGGAATGTGATTTTTTACATTAAGAAAAGGAATTCTCTGTTACACATGAACCTGAATTATACTAAGGACACACACTTATAGAGGAGTATGTTCACCATACATGTAACAAAGTACTGCAACCTGCACCTTTTCCATTTAGAATGTGTGCTTGACATGACATTGGCCCATTTTTGTTGGGTGGGATACGTTGTATGTAGCAATGTGATTTGATGATTTTGTTCGGCAGTGGTGAAACATACATGGTAACACCCCATTATGTGCTATATATTTTTCGTATTTATGATAATTGTATATGGTAATAACAACATGATGACACTATATTTTAGTGACATTATATGTTTTTTCTTATCTCGTGTCTCGCTAAACGTTTAAAATTTATTGGTGACACAATTTTATCACAAAAAAAAACTTATTGGTGACATCAATGGTGACACTAGTATTTGAACTTTGGTGATGACATATAATGTACAACACATGTTCTTTTGGTTAGGTTTATCCTTTTTAAGGTTTGTGCTTCCCTTGCCGTAAGATTTTCCTTTGGTTATAGTGTCCATGACCCTGTTTTTATAGTAGTGACGGTGTCTATGACCTTGTTTTTATTTTGGTTACAGCGTCTATGACCCTCTTATCCATTCATATACTAGAGGAGAACTGTCACCACATGTATTTTGGCTTCTGATTAGCCTCTATAGGGTTTGTGCTTCCCTTGTCGTAGGGTTTTCCTTTGGTTACAATATCTATGACCCTGTTTTTATAGTGGTGACAGTGTTTATGACCCTGCTTTTATTTTGGTTACAACTTCTATGACCCTCTTAGCCATTCATATATTAGAGAACAACTGTCACCACGTGTATTTTGGCTTCTCAATAGCCCCTATAAGGTTTTTGCTTCCTAGCTTTGTCCTAGGGTTTTCCTTTTGATGACAACATTCATCTCTTGATGACTTATTGTACTTAACATTTTTGGGTTTAAGGTTTAAGATTTAGGGTTTAGGGCCTTGGTGCTAAACCCTAAAAAATTAACCCTAAATCCTAAACCATATTGTACAACACATGTTCTTTTGGTTAGGTTTAGCCCCTTTAGGGTTTGTGTTTCCCTTGGCCTAGGGTTTTTAAAATTTCTTTGGTTACATTGTTTATGACCCTATTTTTTTTATAGTGGTGACAGTGTCTATGACCCTGTTTTTATAGTGGTGACAGTGTCTATGACCCTGTTTTTATAGTGGTGATATTGTCTATGACCCTGTTTTTATAGTGGTGATAGTGTCTATGACC
This sequence comes from Persicaria maculosa, assembly GCA_963922045.1. Classification (NCBI taxonomy): domain Eukaryota; kingdom Viridiplantae; phylum Streptophyta; class Magnoliopsida; order Caryophyllales; family Polygonaceae; genus Persicaria; species Persicaria maculosa. The sequence goes on from OY998266.1 coordinate 10,766,937, forward strand.
CTGTTTTTATTTTGGTTACAACGTCTATGACCCTCTTACCCATTCATATATTAGATGAGAACTGTCACCACATGTATTTTGGCTTCTCATTAGCCGCTATAGAGTTTGTGCTTCCTATTTCATAGGGTTTTTTCTTTTGGTGACAACATTCATCTCTTAACGACTTACTGTACTTAACATTTTAGGATTTAAGGTTTAAGGCCAAGGCCCTAAGCCCTAAACCGTACACCATATTGTACAACACATGTTCTTTTGGTTAGGTTTAGCCCCTTTAGGGTTTGTGCTTCCTTTGTTCTAGGGTTTTCCTTTGGTTACATTGTCTATGACCCTGTTTAATATTGGTGACAGTGTCTATGACCCTTTTTTTTATAGTGGTGACATCGTCTATGGCCCTGTTTTTATTTTGGTTACAACGTATATGACCCTACTTTGGTGACAATAGTGGTGACACTGTTTTTTATGGTGGTGATACCACTAATAACACTTTCTCTTGTTCTACGATTTTCATTCGGTGAATGTTTTGGTGACACTGTTTTTATGGTGGTGACACCGCTAATAACACTTTCTACTGTCCTATGGTTTTACTTTGGCGACAATTGTGGTGACACTGTTTTTATTGTGGTGACACAACTAATAACACCACTAAAATTTAAAATTTAATGTTAATAAAAAAAACTCCTTGTAATCCTAATTCCTAACAGAAGGATCTACTATTTACGTGTTTCCCCTCCATTTAGTGTGAATCCAAACAAATCTATCCAAATCAGTGGCGAAATAGATGAAAAAAGAAGCAAATAGGTATATAACCGAAGAAAAGTTCAAGAGAAGTTACTAGTTCATCTTCCCACGAAATCTATCAGCTTCAAATCCATTTGCAAATCATAGCGCTCTCTCATCCAGTCGCCCTCCTTCATCGACCACCACCATTGTCATTGCCACCAACAACCTCCGCCTCCGCCTCTAATTATCGCTAGTGTGGACACAAGAAATGGGGAGGTTGCAAGAACTCCTTCGCAATTTGTTTCGATGTTGGTTGAGGGCTTGGTTGTTAGGGATGGGCGAGGGGTGACAGCACCAGTGGCGGATGACCGGGGGACAGAGAAGAAGAAGCACAGGAAGGCGCCTCTAATGGCATATTGAGTTTGGCCAAGGGAAGGAGAAGAAAAAAAAAGGGCTTATATAGTCAGGGGCAAAATTATCTTTTTGGGATACTCACCTAATTTATATATATATAAGAAAATGGACATTGAGCTAAATTTTGTCCCCCAAATGGACAATATGCAAAATTTGCCTTTTTTTTGTAGGCGTTTTTGATAGATTTACAAGTTTTTTTTGACCTCGTAGAAAAAATCATCAGCACCCCTCTCCCTTCGCTAGAGTTTGAAGATAGGCTCTATTGGCAACCTGGTCCTAATGGATGGTTTGCAACTTCTAGTGCCTTAAAATTTATTACGAACTTAAACGACAATGAACTAGAATTTTTCTCTGGAATATGGACAATTAATTGTCCGGCCACCAAAGGTTAGAAATTTTCTATGGAAGTTGGGACTAGATAGTTTACCAACTAAAGTGAGGCTATGAAACAAAGGAATGCATACGCCCATGGACTGCATATTCTGTAATTTGAGGGAGGAAGACGCTCTCCACATCCTTATGGAATGCCCGACAACCCTTATTAGACATGTATATGAGTATTGTATGATCAAGTAGGAAGTTGATCTATTGAGGTCATCTGAGCTTATACGGATTGTATAAATAGGAGGGCCTCACCTTGTAACAGACTTATTCATTCATAATACAGAAAACACAAATCAAGAAACTCTCTCTTCTGTAACTAACTCCTAACAGAAAAGAGTTTAAGCTCCATTAATGGAGTCTGATTGAAGCTGGATTAAGAGCTAGTTCAACTTCTTGTCATGGTATTAGAGCTGCACGAAACAATCCACTTTCAACGCTTTTGGTGATTTCGTTTTGATTGCAGCGATGGACACACACGTTCAAGTTCCTGGTGATTTCGGCAACCACATGAACGATCCTCTGTGGCTATCGAATTTAGATCATCCCGGCGCTCAACTGGTGGCAAGCGTATTCAATGGGTCTAACTTCCTGAGTTGGAGTAAAGGGATCCAGATGGCTCTTGGGGCCAAATGGAAGATCGGATTCATCGACGGCAGCTTCCAGCAAGAGGAGATTCAACCTGGAGATTCGCAGAGGTGGAAACAATGCGATTTCATGGTGCGCTGTTGGATTTTAAATTTGATGGCACCAAATCTTGAGAAGGATTCATGTATGTAGAGTCAGCAAGGGATTTGTGGATGGATATTATTGAAAGGTATGCTCAATCGAATGGACCTTTATTGTATCAGTTGAAGAAAAACTTGTGGAATACAGTTCAAGGGAGCTTATCTGTTAATGATTACTATGGAAAGATTAAGAAATTGTGGAGCGAGATTCTTAGTCTTGAAGGAGTTCCTAAATGTACTTGTGGAGCTTTTAACAGATGTACTTGTGAAATGAAGAAGAAGGTTACATAATTGGATAATTGTAACAAATTGCTTCAGTTTCTCATGGGGTTGAACGATTGCTATGATAGTGCAAGAAATCAGGTTCTTGCGACAAAGCGTTTACCGACTGTAGACAAAGCTTACTATCTGATTCAGCATGTGGCTACAGGAGTGGAAGGAGATGGAAAGATTCAGGTGCAAGATGCCAGTGCTTTGTTTGTGAACAAATCTTCTGGGGAGAAGAAATATTCAAATAAAGAAAAGTATGATAAATCTGACAAAAAGTGCACTCATTGTGGGATGAAAGGGCACTCAGTTGAGGGTTGCTTTAAGATCATTGGATATCCGGAGTGGTTCAAGAATCCAAAGGGAAAGACCGAATCACGAACAGCTGCTACAGTTGTAGGATTGCTTGATTCACCATTGGAGGGTGATGGGCAAGATACACAGTTGGACATGTCATTTGTGAATGTTGTGTGTCATGAAGTTTTGAAAGCTATGAAGGGGAAGGAAGTCATGGCATCTACAAGTTTTGTAGGTACAAATTTTGCTTTGAATTCTTCTAAATTCAGTTTTGAGAATTCAAACTTGTGGATCATCGATTCAGGGGCCACAGACCATATGACTTGCAATGGTGCATTTCTTAAGAATAGAAGATGTCTTCCTCGTTCGATTAGTGTTTGTCTACCTGATGGGTACATTAGACAGGTCAAGGAGATTAATTGGTGATATCAAACTGACATGTGGACTGATACTACAGGATGTGTTTTATATTCCTGAATTCAAAATAAATCTTCTTTTTGTTGGGAAATGAGTAGATGATACAGCTCTTGAAGTGATTTTTAAAAGGTCCAAATGCATGTTTCAGGACCCTAAGAGTGGCAAGGCCATTTTCAGTGCAGCTAGACTCACAAAGCAACTTTACAAGGCTCAGTTGGAGACAAATGAGGTTGATGACAGAGAGAAGAGGCATCTTGTAGGAGTTATTGTTGATAGGAAACCTACTAATAAGACTATATCTAGTCATCTGTTTCATAATAGATTGGGGCATATGTCTTTTTCAAAACTGCAGCATGTTCAAGGTTGTAGTGTGTCACATGAGTCAAACAATTTCTGTGAACCTTGTGTGTTGGCCAAGCATCATTCACTGCCTTTTGAATTGAGCACTTCTATTGCTAATGAAAAGTTTGCCTTGATTCATATTGATTTGTGGGGACCCTATAGGGTTCAGAATATCAATGGTGCTCGATATTTTGTTACTATTTTGGATGATTTTAGTAGGGCTGTCTGGACACATTTGGTTACAAATAAGACACAGGTTGCATCAACTGTTACAAATTTTGTGTTGATGATTGAAGCACAGTTTCAGGCAAGAGTTAAGATCATTAGAATTGATCATGGAACTGAGTTCTTTAAATGTCAACAGTTTTTTAGAAGCAAGGGAATCATCCACCAGCAGTATGTACCTTATGTTCCTCAACAAAATGGACGTGTTGAGAGGAAACATAGAAACTTGCTTGATACTGCAAGAGCCATTCGTTTTCATGCCTCATTGCCTCTTAAATTCTGGGGTGAGTGTGTTTTATCTGCTACTCACCTGATAAATCTTATGCCTTCATCTGTGTTAAAATGGAAAACTCCTTATGAGAGGTTATATGGTCATTGCCCTGATTACAATCATTCAAGGGTTGTAGGTGTCTTTGTTATGTGTTGAGGAGAGGTCTAAACTCAGATAAGTTTGCTGCTAGAGCCAAAAAGTGTGTGTTCCTTGGCTATCCTGCGGGACATAAGGCTTATAAAGTCTTTGATTTGGATGACAGCAAAGTGGTCCTGAGCAGACTTGTCCTTTTCTACGAGGATTCCTTTCCTTTTGCCTAAACAGAAATTCCAAAACTTGAAACCTCTATACCCAAGCCTATATTGCCATTGGTTAACCCAACTTCTTGTCAATCACCTACCCAATTACCTGTTTTTAACCCAACTTTGTCCCCATTTGACATTGTCTTATATACATCTTTGTCATCTTTCCCCTCTTCTGATTCATTGCCCGAGCCATTTGAATCCAATTCAGATACTTCTGAATCAATTTCCTCTCATGTACCTCCACATCCTCAACCCCCCCATTCCTGAGACCAAACGACAATCTAGACAAACTCATGTTCCTGCTCACCTAAAGGATTTCTATTGTCCTACTATTACTTCTTCAATGTCTAGTACTTTTATGGTTTCTTCACTGGATAACCAAAAATTTTACCCTCCTGAGTATGTAGCTTCTCTAGCCAATGTTTTATCTCTCCATGAACCATCATCCTACATACAAGCTAAGAATGATCCTTTATGGATTGAAGCTATGCAGAAAGAACTCAATGCCTTGGACACAAACAAGACATGGGTTCTCACATCCCTACCTCCTAGGAAAGTTGCAATCGGATGCAGATGGGTATATAAAATCAAATTTTGTCCTGATGGATCAATTGAACGTTAGAAAGCTCGTTTAGTAGCCAAGGGTTACAATCAGGTTAAAGGTAAAGATTTGAAGCACACGTTTTCCCCAGTTGCAAAGTTTACTACTGTGAGATTGTTGTTTGCTTTATAAATAACACATTTTTACATGGATTCCTTGACGAGAAAGTGTACATGGATGTACCTCTTAGGTATGAAAGTGCATCTCCTCGGCAAGTATGCAAGTTAAAGAGGTCTTTGTATGGCCTCATGCAAGCTTCAAGGCAATGGAACATTGAGTTGTCAAAGTTTCTTATTGCACAGGGATATAAAAAATCAATGTTTGATTTCTCTTTGTTTGTCAAGCAAGTGCCATCTGGATTGATTGTGATCCTAGTATATGTAGATGATCTACTGATAACAGAAGATGATATTACTGAAATTCAGAGCATCAAGAATGCTCTTCACAATGCTTTCACAATCAAAGATCTGGGTGAGGTTCGATACTTGCTGGGATTGGATGTTTCTCGCACTGAAAAGGGTACTCTACTGAACCAAAGGAAGTATATCCTCGATATTTTAACAGATAGTGATATGTAAGATTGTAAGTCTTTTCCTTTTCCTATGCCTAGAGGACTGAAGTTAAGCACTGATGTGGGTGATTTGTTTGATGATCCTGAGAGGTATAGACGTCTGGTGGGTCGATTGATATACTTGAACATGACCAGGCCTGATATCTCTTACTCTATACAACACCTTAGCCATTTCATGAGTTCTACCAGATTACCTCATTGGCAAGCTGTTATGCACGTTGTTCGTTATCTAAAAGGCACATTCAATCTGGGTTTACTGTATCCAAGTGCAAATCATCTTCAATTGACAGCTTTTTGCGATGCTGATTGGGGAAACTGCATGTTTTCAGGCAGATCTTTGTCTGGGTATTGTGTATTCCTGGGTAATGCATTGATCTCCTGAAAAACGAAGAAACAACCTACTGTATCCAAGTCCTCCACTGAAGCAGAGTATCGATGCTTGTCTAAAGCATCTGGTGAACTTATTTTGTTGGATTCTGTACTAGAAGGGTTGAAGTGTCAAATTCCAAAAGCCAATTCCCCTGCACTGTGGCAACAAAGCGGACATTCATATAGCTGAGAACCCCATCTTTCATGAAAGAACTAAGCACCTACGCTTAGATTGTCACTATGCTAGAGAAAGGCTTCAAGAGGGGTTTCTTCTTCCTTCATTCGTACGTTCTCAGAATCAAGTGGCAGATATCTTTACCAAGCCTCTAGGAGAAGAGCAGCATCGAATTCTGTCTGTCAAGCTTGGACTTGTGGCCACCACTAGTCCAGCTTGAGGAGGGGATATTAGATTGTATATGAGTACTTAATGATCAAGTAGGAAGTTGATCTATTGAGGTCAGCTGAGCTTATACGGATTGTATAAATAGGAGGGCCTCACCTTGTAACAGACTTATTCATTCATAATACAGAAAACACAAATCAAGAAACTCTCTCTTCTGTAACTAACACCTAACAGAAAAGATTTTAAGCTCCATTGATGGAGTCTGATTGAAGCTTGATTAAGTGCTAGTTCAACTTCTTGTCAACCCTAAGAACCATTGGAACTCTGGGCAGCGCAATTGAACGACAAGTGAGAAATGCTGACAAAAGCAACCAAAGCACAAAGATCATTACTAATGAAATATTTCGACAACTAAACCCTGAGCAAAAAGCCCCTGGCATTCTCCTAGTGGTGCATTTGGACTAAAAGAAATAAAATTATCTTTATTAGCCAAAACTTACTAATAATAGAGGAGCTCATAGCGACAATCAAGAATCATATGAAAAATTGGAAAAAAAAAAACAAAACAAGATGAACCAGATGAAGACGATGGAAAAACAATGGGAATTAAACCCAGAAAAAATCCTCATAAAAGGAACATCATTCGATGGCTTAAACCTGATCCCAACACTCTCAAACTCAATTTTGACGGTGCTAAATCTCTTTCTGGCTTGGGCTCTGTAGGGTTTGTGATCAGGGATGCTGAGGGGAAGATCTTTTCGTGTGGTGCCAAAGGGTACAAGAGGATGTCTGCACTTCAGGCGGAGGCTGTTCGTCTGCAGCTTGGGTTGCTAGACGCTTGTCGGTTTGGGATCCGTAGTACGTCTTGATGTGGAAGGTGACTGCCTCACGATTGTTAACGCAATCAACGGTGTTTGGTCGATTCCTTGGGAGATTGAGATTCTTCGCTCGGAATCTTTCCGATTGCTTCGCTGTTTTGAGGTGGCTTCTGTTACTCATATCTTTAGGGAAGCCAACAAAGTAGTTGATCATCTCGCACACCTAGCCTTAGAGTCCGCTTCGTCATCCTGGGGTTCTGATTTTGAGTTCCAGAGTCTCGTACGCAGGGACGCTCTTGGGTAGCGGTAAAACCGCGGTTTGACACCCCAAACTCTCGCCTGTATAAAAAAAATTTACAAGTTTTGATCTTCATAATAATGAACCCCCCCCCCCCCCCCCCAAAAAAAAAAATACATCAATTTTACCAGCAGAAGTCAAAGTCCTAAAGGGATTAAAAAAAGTAGCTCATCTAGACATTAGTTAAGTAGTTGATTATTAAATTAAGAAGACAATCTTAGGCCTCGTTTAGTATGAAGTATGAATGTGGTAATCGGAATGGGAATGGAAATCGGAATCGGAATAAAAAGTTGGAATAAGTCATTCCCGAAGGATGTTGTTTGGTATAATGTCGGAATAAGAATTTCATAAACACCAAAACCTAAAAACACACAAATTCATCCTATCAAATTCAAAATCACACATTCATCAATCTGGAATAACAAATCCACAAACCAAATAAATTCATCCTATAAATTAAAAAAAAAAAGAATTGAAGAGGAGGGCGGCACTGTGTTGAAGTTCAACACCAGTTGAACACTGAGGAGGGAGGGCTGCGCAACGGTGGTCCAGAAGAACGAGGAGGAAGGGTTGGGTGGCGCCGGCGGCGATGCCACAATCTGGGCGCGCGTGACGGAAAACCCAAGTGGTCGACAAGGGAGAGAAGCGGATTACATAGTTGGCGGAAACGACGACACCGGCTAAAATCCCAGATCTTGGTGATGGGGGCGACACCGGTGGCGGTTGTAGCGACGGACGATGGCGGCGACTGTAGATGGTGGCAGTAGCAGCGACTATCTAAGTGGTCGGAGAGAGAGAAGTGGACTACAATGGCGATGACGGTAGCGGCGAATATTCTAGATCTGAACGATTGACATCGGTGTCGGTCAGTCGGACGATGGCGACGACGGGTGGTGGTGGCGGCGGCAGCCAATAGTGGTGGGGGACATCGGAGACAGATGGAGGAAGAGGGAGATTGGGGTTGTTGGGTTTGAGTTGGGGAGGGTAGAAACTGGGAATGGCTCATCCCCAGGTTTAGGTGAGGAATGGAAAATGCCCAAAATTGGGGATGAAAGGATTACCCGGTAATCGATTTCATTACGGGTTTTGTCGTACCAAACACAAAAACCGTAATCACTCATTCCGATTCCCATTTTTTGATTCCCGGTAATGGATACCAAACAGGGCCTTAATATCATATACAATATATCAACAAGATCTCCTTGGGAGATTCAAATTATAAGTGCAGCTATTTACCTTATTTTTACTCGATTAGTTGGAGGGTTTCCAGATTTTCCACTCTATTAGGGAAGGTAAATCAAGGGGCCACTTATAGAATTTTTTTTTTAAATTGGCAAAAAAGTAAAAAAAAATTTGGAAAATAGCCAAAGATCCAAAATATTTTGGTAAATAGCCAAAACGGGGCTAAGTCGCTGTTACAAACAGCGACTCTAGTCCAAATTTTAAAAAAAAATAATAAAATAACAAAATCGCTGGTATAAACAGCGACTTAGGGGTATTTTTAGATTTTTTTTTAAATTGTCAAATATTGATATAGTTAAAAAGGCAAAAAAAAAATAGAAACGCTGTTTGTAACAGCGGGTTTCTTTTGTCAAAATCTTGTACCGTAGCCCCACCCCCCACTGCTTTCCTCTCCCTCTCCTTTTGCCCTTTTCCCGTACCACCGTAGCCCCCCACCCCCCTCTCTCTCTCATTCTCTCTATTCCCCCTTTTCTCATTGTTCACTTTTTAAAAAAATAATAAAATAACATAGAGTCGCGGTTTTAAACCGCGACTCTACTGTATTTTTTTCTTCTTTTTTAGAAAAATATTTTTAACTAAATAAATACCCTACAAAAATAAAAAAATATTTAAAAGTCGCGGTTTAAAACCGCGACTTTATTATTTTATTATTTTTTTTATAATTGGGACTAAAGTCGCTGTTTGTAACAGCGACTTTATTATTTTATTATTTTTTTATAATTGGGATTAAAGTCGCTGTTTGTAACAGCGACTTAGCCCTGTTTTGGCTATTTACCAAAATACTTTGGATCTTTGGCTATTTTCCAAATTTTTTTTTATTTTTTGGCCAATTTAAAAAAAATTCCCACTTATATGCATAAATGTAAAGTTGATACTAGATATATATAACCCTATTCCTATAGGTTTCCAGCAGCACCAATTCAAATTCTTTTCAGACCAACACAAATCGCCTGAAGCCACTATTAACTATATGGCTAACAATTACGCCGGCAATAAGCAACCGGATTCCTCCATCAGCTCCGGCGCAGGAGGCACCGTGATGGAACAGCCAAACTATCAGTTGTCTACTGCTGATGTTCACAAGTTGGATTTGGATCTTCGCCTTTAGATGGTTAATTACTATATACTGTTTATATATATATATATATATATATATATATATATATATATTCAATCCATCGATCCTTATTAATTCTTAATTATTAAATTTGGGGTTTTTACGTACGCAATGTAAGCATGCTTTTTCAATTTCAATAATGTTGTGGAAGGGGCAACTTACTTCAGTTAAGAACCTGGCCGACCTGTAATTTTAAACTTAATTGCATCGTCGTCCTCATATAATTCTACAGGACGCCAGCTAGCTTGTCTGTGGCAGCTTCGTAAAAAATCTGGTTGTTGTACGTACTTGAATTGATTTCCTGTTAAATAAGAAATAATTTGTGTCTACGCCAAATACATGGATACTTATTGATTGAAGTATATGTATTGAGACTGTGGCACTATATTTTTCACTCTTTTAAGATAGAGATCGACATTGAGACTATTGCTGAATATTTATAATGCATACTTTTTGTACGCATTCTGTTTCGCATATTTTCATGTTTTTGGGAATTTAGATATCGTCTAAATTAATTGAAGCAATAGTTATTGAATTTGATAAACTGAAAATGTTTGATGAAAATGTACACTTTTTTTTAACGTGATATTAACATATACTAGTTCTGAATAGCTTTGAATTAACCGTGCTTGCACTTCACTTCACTCCACATATGATATATGAAGACTCCACCTTGATCGTAAGACCTTGAGCTAACTATATGCAGGACACGAACAGGTCGAATGATGAAAGACAAAACTAATACTTAGCTTCAAGGTCTTGAAAGCAAGGTCAATCCTTCTCTTTTGGTGTCCGTTTACACTGAGCAACATATCTTTTATATAATGAACTCTTGACGGGATGTGGGTCATAAGGTTATAAGGAAAGTTCTTCTGGCCATAAGGTTATAAGGGTTTTTGGGCATCACTTGTTTTTGGGCCCATTCCATCTTTACATACTTGTCATATATATTCTTGTCTTCTTTATCTAACCTATTTCATGAAAGAGGATTTCATAAAATCGGCCCAAGGACAATAATCCAGATTGCCGAATCCTCTATATCCAAAATGGGCACATCATGGGCTGGAGACTTTGGAAAGAAAGGATTCTGTGGATTCCCAACTTCAAAAAACCGCGGTTTTGCTTTTTTTTTATTTTCGCTAAAAGACAGCGGTTTTGCTTAAAAACCGCTGTCTATGCATAAAAAATTTTTTCGGCCAGCTAAAATTAATATATTCATCCAGAAATCCCTGTTAATAATGTGATCAATCGATCATATCCAGATTCAAATGCACAAATGAACCCAACAATAGCAATTTTCACACACAAAGAGTACCAAATACTTGAATTGTCATAACAATGTCAAAAATATTAAATTCATGCATCATAATGAAAATGAAATGTCTAATATGTTTAAGTACAAAAAGTATTTCCTAGATAATCAAAATAATTCCTAGATAATCAAAATGATTCCCATCTACCATACCCACGAGTCGTTTCCTGCTATCGGTAGTCTAAACACACCTAAATATTCACATTCAGTCGAAGAAACGGTTCCAGAAATTCAAGCCATTCTTCCTTTACCTCATTTATTTGAACTTCTGTAAATGAGGATCCTGAACTTGGAAAGTACTACAGAAGAGTTTGTTAAACCAAAATCAGTAAGTTTATATTCATACATTTAATATTTAATATAGAGAGAAGAACACTAAACATTTAGACATACCGATTTGGGGATAAAGTCGGCACCTTGTTCTATGATGTCTCTCATGTATCGACATATGTAAAACCCACATTTCTCATCATTTGGTTGAAGAGGACACTAGTTAGAAAAAATAAGAGTTGAGCATCGTGTTGGATAAAGAAAGTCAAATCTGTTTGTGCTACAAGTATGACAAATGTAGAGAATAAAGAAATTATATAAGGATTGACAATGTTAACCTTGATTTTTTTCCAGCAAGGTTTTGGTGGTCGTTCAGTTTTCCCCATTTTATGAAAATCACGCAATGCACTGCATATGAGATTTCAAGGGTTATAATCAAGATTAAAGGTAGTAGCTAGAACTAATATATAGATAATCAAAGGATGACATAATTTAGTCAAAGTAAGTACTTACGCTTCACAAAAACTCTTAAAATCATCTCGAATTTCCCCTTGTAATGGATCTAGCCAATAAATTACACTCAATCTAGGATTGATCATGGCTAGCATCCAATGTCTCCTACAAAATAAAATAAAATTCCATCAATTACATATCTATAAAAGAATCAAAATATAGGTATCCTACACAAAACTAATTTAATGTACCTATCTTCCATTGTATGGGGCTAGCCAAAGACGCCCATTGAGTTGTGCTTGACACATAGAAGTGGTCATATATCTTGGTCGTAGATCTACGCTTCCCTCCTTAGGTGTAAACCTATAAGCCAAATGTGTTGGGCAAAGAAAAGAGTGTAGGTTTGGCTTGTAGTTTTCGAATAGCAACCTATCATTATACATTTGAAAACATTTTTATTTATTTGAATTAAGGATAAAAAAGCGTATGATTACTATCACGTAAATATTCTAAGCATTTATACTTACTTTATATAGAAGCTAACATGGATGGCCTCAATCTCTCCACAAGCTAATCACAAGCTGAGATCCTCTTTATCGATTGGGATTTTATGTGTGTGATGTACAATATCCTTCTCCATATTGATCTGAATTAAAAAGTCTTTTCCTGTTGATGCCAACTTCATACATCTAGCAACTGTAGTAGACTTTTGATGTTTCAGCTGATTATATTTGTTCTTGTCAACTTGCAACAGCAACGACTTGGGGACATGGCTTGTACTACTGCCTTTTGACATTTGAGCAGAATTCTATATTGCATAGTACTTTAAGTCAGTAAATGGAATATAAAAATAGTAATATAACAAAAAACAATGCGTGATTGCAAAATATAATATTAACTTTACCGATTCTAGGATAACTAAATCCTTTGGCCATCCAATGAAACCTCCCAATGCTTCTGACAAACATGGAACTTCTTCGGTTGGTAACGGCAATTGCCCATTCTCATCGACAATTGTGTGTAATGTAACCTTTAACACACCAGAGTCCTATTTCTTGCCATAAAGCATTGTAATGCAACCATCAAGAGGGATAAATAGACATCCCTTAGCCACTTCGGTTGATAGAGTTGGGCTAAATAATCTGCAGCTTCTAATCTCCTCCTATAACGAGTAATAACCATGACATGAATTCGAACTTATAATATAAATAAATATATATATATATATCAAACGCATGATGCATGGTAATAATAGTTATACAAAAATGATACCCTTGGTTCGACGAGTGAAGGAGAATCTCCTATTGAGAGACTAACATCTACAATTGGAGAGTTTGACAATTCTTGTTCTGGCGAATGAGCTTCTATTGCAGCAGCCTCTGGTTACAAATGAACTTCATTTTCAATAGCCTTTGGTTGCAAATGAGCTTTGGTTACATCAGTCTTTTTTGACGAATGAGTTATTGTTACAACAGCTGATTTTGGTGAATGAGGTTCTATTACAGCGGCCATTTCTGCATCTGTTATAGCAGCCTTTTGTGCTTCTGTTGCAACAACCTTTTGTGCTTCTGGTACAACAGTCTTTTGCGCTTCTGTTACAGCAGCCTTTCGTAACTCTAAAACTATTTTTCTCAGCTCTGCCACTTCTGCCCTGAGCAAAGTTATTTCTTGTTTAGAAGTTGCAGATCTGGGGTTCGTTACACCAAAGTAAGCCTTCTTAGTTACTCCAAATCCTGCCCCCGTGACCCGACCAGGGTGAGCATCCTTCTCAAATGCAACTGATAAAATATCTTGTCCTCTACGAAGTTTGATAATGCCCTGAGATTCTTGTTCTACACATAAATCCTACCGCAAAAAACATTTAGGACAAACTCTTTAAGATATACTATATTGTGGAAGTATGCATCAATGCAAAATATGTACTAACAATTTTTCTTGCCATCCTAGCAGTTTCTGCATCATGATATTCTCCATTTGAATCCCTTCTTGCGACTTTCCATAATTCATATCTATCAATCGCAGACGTGTAAGGATCTAGCTGTTGTTGCTTGAGCTGAAACAAAATTAAAAAAAAAACAATATGATTTTCTGAAAAAATAGATATAGATTGCTGAAAATATTTATCACTTTATATTTGTTAAGTTCATTACCAATTCAAATTCCAGTCGTGCATACCCCATGCTTGCATATCTATACAGGTACTTGTTTTGCTTTGCACACTCTGTATTAGCCCGACTTACATCCTAAACAATAGACAATCTATTAAAATTTTATCTTAGTAAATGCAAAATATAAGTATTAATATGGACATCACCTGAAATTCCTTAGTAACTCGTTTTTGTACAAATTCCTTCCATGCATTCAAATCGATATATTGATACTCTTCTGGAGGCTCTGCACGAATTTGATGTTCTTTCTTGTCATATATCAACTTTCCCAAGGAGGTTTTGAAATTTCTGCACTTGTTACCAGCACTTTTAAGAATCATTTTTCGAGTCATTCTTTCTGGAATGTCAAAGTATTTCTGGACAAAAAAAGGCATACATAAATACTAATTACCATCGTCCAAATAATGTTTTAGGAATAAATTTAATTGGAAAAATTAAGAGCGCACCTGAATGATATTATAAATATCATTTTTTATCTGCATGGGGACAGCTGACCACTTTTCGTATGCAATCGAAACAAATCTGCGAGCCAGGTAACCAAGATAACTCTCCATAAGAGATGAATTTCTACAAGTTCCTTTTCCCTTTGCTTACACTTCACACTGATTTTTTTTTTCTCCATCGCAGCTCAACTTTATGACTCTAGATACAAGACGAGCTCCTGTAACATGTGACTTTGGAGGACAATCACCACTTGGTGAAACAATAGGATCTTCACAATTGTCTACATCTGTAAGCTCATTATCTGTATCATTGCCTCCTGTATCACGAGGAGACCCAACCATTTTCCTTCAACAAAAAAGTGAAACAAAACTTTTAAGAAGAAACAAAACTTTCAAGAGTAATAAACTTAAGCAACTTTTGAGCCTTAAAAATTAGAAGAAACAAAACTTTCAAGAGTTATAACACGAACACTATCTCAACCCACCAACAAAGTCACTTAATCATACTTGGCAAAATTAATATTCTAAAGATATTTAATAAAGCTTAAATTAAGAGAAATTAAGAAGAAAATAAAGCTAATGTAGTAACTCAGCCCATTTACACGTACACTAACTCAGCCCATTTACATAAGATAGTGATTAAGGTTCTAATGATTTATCAAATTTGTTTGATTTTAAATTCTTCGAGAGAAGATAGTGATTAAGTATCAAATGACTTATAAAAACTGGTCATACTATATACTATACACAAATTTAAATAGATTAAATAATAAATAAAATATATCGTTCAATAAAATATATCGTTCTATCGTTCAATAGATTATATAATATACACAAAATAATTATTACCTTAATTTTGTCTCTTTCTCTTAGAACTTTTTATACCTTGTGGTAGTGAATTATCGTTCAATATCTCTATCCCTTCTCTATGGTCTGATCGTATGTATATCTCATCTTCATTAACATTGCTATCCAAGGTGGGCATAGTTACTGAAGTTCGAATCAATTCACTATCTCTATCTGTGTAGTCAGATTGGTATCCCTCTTTAGTGGATACAACAATTGACCATTTAGAATCTGAAGGGTCAGGAACAAAAAACACTTGCTTCGCTTGAGATGCCAAAATCAAGGGTTCAGTTGTATGACCCAACCTTTTCATATCAACTAGAGTGAAACCTAACTCATCAACGCGCACCCCATGGGTAACATCAACCCACTTACAACAAAAACAAGCATCGTGAAGTCAATATAGTTCAGCTCCCATATTTGCTCAATAAATCCATAGTATGCCAAATCTGCATGAATCGGGATTTTGTCTTTGGCACTCGCTATATGCATTGATTGAGCAACCACCATGACACCACTATTCTGTGTGGTGCTGTTATCATCATGCAATTTGGTTGCAAAAGTGTAACCATTAATCTCATATGATGTGAAAGATGCTGCATCAAATAAAGGCCCTCTTGACAACCAATTCAGCGTATTTGACACCAACTCGGGAGAATCTGTACATTGTTCAAGTATTCGCTTCTTGAACCACTGAACAAATGAACGATTGTGTTCATTCTGAATCTATGTTTCATTCTTACAAGTTGGATTTGTCCTTCGTAAAAATGACACGTATTCTTTTACATATGGCTCGACTTCATCGTTGTTCGATCTGGAGGACATAAATATGTTGGATTTTTGGCTTTTTGGAATGGTAAAAATGACACTCGACACCTTCTTTCCTCTATGATTTTTGATTCATAAAGGTGAGAATCTTCTCCTTTATCATTGATTTTTATCATTGATTTTTGGTATAAGGACGTAAATATGTTGGATTTTTGGCTTTTTGGAATGGTGGTGATGGGTCGGGATTTTTTTGGGTTAATTGATTTTTTGTGCAAGATCTTTGAGCATTCTTTGATCACGATCCATGCATGGAAGGATTGACAAGAGATCAAACAAGAGTGATGAATCTGTCGTTTTTGCATAGATGATGGTGGTGGTGGTGTACTTTAGGGCTAGGGTTTTGGTTGGCTTTCTCGGAGTAGCTCTCTTCCACTCTCATTTCGTCGTGTTCGGGTTGCTGTTAATAGTCATCCCTTGTAGATGCGCCTCTCTTTACCCAAGCTCTTTTTTTTTTGCTGATTTGGGATCACCAATAAACCTGCTCTTAATTCATATTTGGACTCATGCTTTTTGAGCTTTTCCGGTGCATTTGATTTGACTTTGTTTTGATTTCTTTTCAGATTTATTTGGATTATTTCATTAATATGTATACAGTAGACCTATCAAAATGCAACCCGACTCGAGGACCCAACCTGTAAAATGTGGGTTTTAGCGTAAATATTTTAACCCAAAACCCGAAATGACCCGAATTCGTTGAACCCGCAAATTTCTAGGCCGGGCTGAGTCAGCCCGTGTGGGTCGCCCGTTTGGGTCAGGATTCAGGGTAATGAAAAACATTTATAAAATCAAAATTTAGCCTAGTATTGTCAAATATACATACATACATACATGCATACATACATACATACATACATACATACATACATACATACATACATACATACATACATACATACATACATACATACATACATACATACATACATACACACACACATATATACATACACACACATATATACATACATACAGACATACATACATACATACATACATACATACATACATACATACATACATACATACATACATACATACATACATACATACATACATACATACATACGTACGTACATACGTACATACATACGTACGTACGTACATACATGCATACATACATACGTACATAGATACGTACGTACATGCATACATACGTACATATGTACATACATACATACATACAACGTTTGTATTAAAGTTCAACTTGTTTTGTAATTGATTTTCATGATATATATACAAGACATCCAAGATAAATATAACTTTATGTAGTCGTACATACAATTTAATAATAATGGAGATTGAATATTATTATTTATCATCAACTTGACTTTATAATTTAATACTAAGAGAAATGCAACATATATAAAAAAATAGATATTATTATAACAGCATTGCATATTCTTTTAACTATCAATGGAGTAATATCACAATTTTAGCTTTTTAAACTATGTAAGTAGTCTACTATTAAAAATAGCGTTCATGACCTGTTGTGTTGACCCGAACCTGTCAAATATGGGTTTGGAATGATTCATGATCTATTACCGGAAATGAACCTACTCATAATTAACCCAAACTTGAAAAAACCCGATCCAAACCAGCTGACTCGCTCGACCTACTTGACATGTCTGTATTTTTTCTTAATCCAAATAAAAAGTGTATTGTGCTTTATTGGCCGTTTTGAGCAAAAATGAAGAAGTCGGGTAGTGGATTTTTTAGTTGAAAAGCTCTCGTTTGCGGCTGACCTAGAGAGCTTTGCTCTTTGTCTTGCGCTAATTCCATTAACAAGTACCACCTTTGGCCACCATAGCCACCACACCCTCATATCGTCTTGGCTTGCCACCGTTATGCATAGCCCCCCGTTGTTGCTAGTCTCTACCGCTGCCCACCTTGACTTTCCGCCTTCACCCACATTTAATTATCTCGCGTCCATCTCCGTGTACGCTTCCATCCTAGGCCCTCCGTCATCCTCCTATGATTCGATACCCACTATGTCACATTTGTTTGGCGACCTTATGTTTTCGTTTTTCAACCGTTCTCTTGTTCGCTATGCCTATTTATTGTTGTTAATTTTTTCTTCTCAATCTCCTCTTGTCTGCATTTATTTTGGCTTATCCTTGTGGTAGCCTATTCACAATCTTGTTATCGACTTTGAGGGTTTGACATGAGTTTTTGGGGATTTGAATGGGCGATGGTGTGACTAGGGTTTGGGTTTACGGGTTGGTGTGCTTTGCTGTTCTTATTGTGGTGTAGGCTTCAGGTGAACGATAGTTGATTTGTCATGCTCGAAGACGTCGTGGAAATGCGATCGACATCTGAAGGCTTTGTTAGAGTCCATAATCTAAAGTGTCCACTAGTGATCCCAAGAGTTCTTTGTGTGCGTTTTCTTTTTGGTTGGTTGTTTCGTTTCTATTGTTGACTTGTGGTTTACAGTGTAGTATGTCTTTTACGTTTGTTTTTGCAATTTCCTTTATATCATTTGTTTCATATATTTTCATTTTTTGTCATTTGTTTCAGCCATTTGCTTTTATATTTGGTTTTCGATTGTACATTATGATTAATCCATCTACCGGCTTGTGCGATCTCTTGATTTCGCTAGACTTGTTTAAATAATTGAATTTCTTTCCTGATTTTTTTTTTTAAAAAAAGAGGAAGAAGCAGCAGCAGCAAGAGTTGGGCATCGTTTGGTATCCAAAGGATCGCCACTAACAAAACCCTAAAATGGGGAGTAGAAAATAATTGGCCGAATTAAGCATGTAATCCTCACTCGGTAGTACTTTGGCAGCAGCCCCACATTATTACTCAGCCCTTGAAACTGAAAGACGAAACGTGGCTTCTCAGTGGGCCTTGGTGTTTTGTAGGCATCCGTCCATCGCCAAAAATGAAAAAGTTGGTTCAAATCAGCACTTCAAATCCAACATCAATCAATCAATCAATATATAATACTAAAACAGAGACGTACAAATCCTATGTGGCGGGCTCTGGTGAGACGTGGAAATCCTATGTGGCGGCCTCTGGTGCAATTCGCTTACGTGTCGTTCACTGGTGCATTCTGGCCGAATTTTTTTGACACGTCAATTAATGATGATCCAATAAATTTAAGACATGTCACACAACGACTCAATCTATTTATCCACGTATCATCCTATATATGTATCTATCTTATATCTTAAAGTGGTTATAGAATCTATCATTTTACCATGAACTATTTTATAATATTTTTTTATTAATGTTTTATATTTTAAGTGGTTACAAAATCTATCATTTTACTTTGAGTTATTAATTTGTAAAATATTTGATGTATAAAAATTATATCTTAAGTGTCATATCTTAAACAATTACAAAACTTATCATTTTATCTAAAGATGGAAGTGAGATAAAAATCAAGTCCAGTATGAGATCCATATATACAATTAAATCTCAAACCTGTTTTACTATTGCATAAACCATAAACCATAATCCATGTTTCATGACGAGATGCCACTAGAGGAGGAAAACCGGAGAAGTAATTAAGTTAGTTAATCAGGGGAATGCTTTCAAAAAAAAGGTAATCAGGGGAAAGATTCACCAATAATAATAAGTTTTTAATCTTAAAAGTTTTAGAATAAATATAATAATACACACATATCGTTATGATAAAATTTTAATCCATATGACAACAATTTAAATAAGGTAGAATTCTGATCCATATAATAACAATTTGAATTCGTTAGCTTTTGATTATTTAATTAAGCAATAATATTCAAATTGGGGTAGGAAATTTAATTGTACATTAAACCATGCTATTCTATACTACTAATATTAGTTTTTAAAACGGAGATTGAAATAATTCGATCTGTTGAATATGTTAAAAAAAATTAATCTAAACTCTAAAAAATATTTAAAAACCTATAACAATACAATTTTTATCAATCATAACTTAAATAAATCATTTAAGTCAATAACTATTAATTTTACCAATCATCAATCAATCAATCATCAATATCATCAATCAATCATCAATCATCAATCAATCAATATATAATACTAAAACAGAGACGTGAAAATCGTATGTGGCGGACTCTGGTCGAATTCGCTTATATGTCGTACTCTGGTGCAATCTGGCCTGATTTTTTTGACACATCAATTAATGAGTATCCAATATATTTAAGCCATATCAATTAATGATTTCATATCTTTAGCCACATCGTTTAACTTATATTATTAACAATCACAATTGATTCAAATAAAAAAAATTTATCATATCTTGATTAGTTATATTTTGATCAATTTTTTGAGTTATTTAAATAAATCCAATGAAATTTGATAAATCAAAAAACCTTATCAATATATCTTAGAAAAGCACTAAAATTATGTATATAATTCATAACGATCACTTTAATTTTAAAATAAATGAAAACAATCGTACTATGTATTAACTCTTTTCAAACTTTCTAAAGAAGTTCTAGCTATTAAAAAATTGAAATTAGGTAAAGTAGAATTTTTATAGGTTTTCATATATGGACCCTTTAAAAAAGATTTTTTTTGTTAGTTTGATTTCATCTCAATATATTAAATCATATCATGATAATTTATTGATATACATATTCAAATCAACAATGATTCATGAAGTTGGACTTTTTATTTGGTACCCTAATTTTATAAATTTTTAAAAAATTAAAATAAATATTTTTGTATTTTAAAGGGCTATATTACTTGAAGCAAATTCCTTTATTTAGCCATTTTTTAGCCACCGAATATACAAATGCTTATACAATACTATTACCTATGTATAAAATAGGTACTCCGTATTATAAAATCAATTATGTTTTAATTTTTTAATATAATTTAATAATCTATATAAATAATATTATATACACTAAAAAGAGGCTTTGGAAAGGACTGGAGTCCATGTGTTTATCTCGGGTCAAATTATCTCTTAAGCACATCAATTAAATATTTTATATATTTTTATCCACATTAATTAACAAAAAAATATAATTGAATCAAATAATATCTTTTCTATTATATATATAATTATTTTTTATATAATATACTAAAAAGTAAGTATTTATTTAATATAAATGATATTTTTAATCTATTTATATTGATTTACACTAATCTATTAAAATAAATGGAACTTCCTAGCAATTGAGTATTTATTCAATATAAGAAATATTTATCATATATCTATATTTATTATTGGTATAAGATATTTCTTAATTAATACTATACAAAAGACATAAATTTAAATAGTTATCCATATCTTTATGAAAATATTTATTCTAATGTACATTTATTAGTGGAGTCATAGACAAAACTTGAATTATTAATAATAATATATTTGGATAGATTATTTTATTTTATTAAGTTTTATACATTTTTATTAGTTGCAACACAATTTTGTTTAATTTTAGCTTTAAATTTGTTAATGATGTTATTTATTTAATTAATATATTTTAATGGATTGTATATTGATTTCCTAAAAAGTTTTCAATCAAATTATTTTTATTTTCATAATTTAATTATAAAAAAACTCAAGGATAATATATATAATAATAATATTTATTAAAATGCCGCGTAACACGCGGGTCAATAAGACTAGTGAGACAATAATAATAATAGCAATTTGGATCCCTTGTTAAAATTTTCGTGTTATCTTTCATGTCATATCTCTTAAATTGATATGAATGGTAAATAAAATTGACTACAACTCATCTCAATGGATTTCAACGTTGGAAATAGGGCCTCTAAACCAACGACTGCGGCCTGGCGTTGAAGAACCAAGCGGAAAGCGTGAAGATCAAGAGGCCTCCGACTGCAACCAGCGTGTAGTTGAGGGTCTCGGAGGTGACCGGGTAGCTGACGGGCAATGAGAAGAGCACCGAGGTGATCACCACCCACAGGATGGCAATCCAGCCCACTATAACGCCGTATCGGCCTAGATTGAAGGATCCCTGCACGAAGGACTTGCGAGCCAGGGTGATCCTGAAGAGTATCGGAAACGCGTAGGCGATGTACAGTCCGATTGTTGCTATCGACAGTGGCATAACTATGGTGCTAAATAGACGAGCAAATCATTGATTGTTCTAAACTTACCTGTGACTCTAGGAGTGAGCCATAAATACAATGCAGAGACAGTAATATGATTTTGACTGACAACAGAGGGAGTTGGCTGAGGCCTGAGGGAGAGGCGAGCTCCTAGGAAGGCTGGGATTCCTCGCCAAACCAAACAGAGCCACAGTATCTCTAACAATCCGGTGACATGAATCCTTGAACACAACAAGACCAAAATTTTCAGATTTCAGGTGACCTGCAAACCCAAAAAAACACCACTAAAAGCCAAGTATCCATACAACATTTCATTACTCTCTCTCAATAAAAGGAGCAAATGAAAGAAATTTCGAGTTTCACACAAGAAGTAAAACTAATCTTACAGTTTCTTCTTGCAATTTTCCTTCATGTGAGTTAAAAGGACGCCCTTATCAGGATGACACTCAATAGGAGCGTTCCATTTTCTTGGTTTGTCCAGATGATATTAGGTGCTTGGGAGCTCATGCGTGTTTGAATAGTTTCATGGAGAGCCAATGGAAATATATGACAACCATAAGGATCGGTAGCGACAATGGTATGAGAAAGCAGTAGTATCTACATCAAAGTGAAAACCATGTTACATGGGGGACACACATATACAACATGAACATGAACATTTAATGTTGCAAAAAGATAAAACTAAAATGACAAATCCAATTTCTAAGTTGGACAAAGAAAGGGACAGGGAAGAACTATAAGCGCATAAAACAATAGTATTCAGGTCAGCGATTGAATTGAAGGTAAAACATTACTTCAAGGTTAAAAAAGGCACTTTCCCAGAATCACTTCATATGAATTCTAAGCCCTTGTTTGGTATCCATATCCCGATATCAGGTATCGGTATGGATATCAAATTGATATACCTATATTCATATCCGTGTTTGGTATACGAGTATATCGATATCAAATTGATATAGGCCGGGCTGAGTCAGCCCGTGTGGGTCGCCCGTTTGGGTCAAGATTCAGGGTAATGAAAAACATTTATAAAATCAAAATTTAGCCTAGTATTGTCAAATATACATACATACATACATGCATGCATACATACATACATACATACATACATACATACATACATACATACATACATACATACATACACACACATATATACATACACACACACATACATACATACATACGTACATACGTACATACATACGTACATACGTACATACATACGTACATACGTACGTACATACGTACATACATACGTACGTACGTACATACATGCATACATACATACGTACATAGATACGTACGTACATGCATACATACGTACATACGTACATACATACATACATACAACGTTTGTATTAAAGTTCAACTTGTTTTGTAATTGATTTTCATGATATATATACAAGACATCCAAGATAAATATAACTTTATGTAGTCGTACATACAATTTAATAATAATGGAGATTGAATATTATTATTTATCATCAACTTGACTTTATAATTTAATACTAAGAGAAATGCAACATATATAAAAAAAATAGATATTATTATAACAGCATTGCATATTCTTTTAACTATCAATGGAGTAATATCACAATTTTAGCTTTTTAAACTATGTAAGTAGTCTACTATTAAAAATAGCGTTCATGACCTGTTGTGTTGACCCGAACCTGTCAAATATGGGTTTGGAATGATTCATGATCTATTACCGGAAATGAACCTACTCATAATTAACCCAAACTTGAAAAAACCCGATCCAAACCAGCTGACTCGCTCGACCTACTTGACATGTCTGTATTTTTTCTTAATCCAAATAAAAAGTGTATTGTGCTTTATTGGCCGTTTTGAGCAAAAAAGAAGAAGTCGGGTAGTGCATTTTTTAGTTGAAAAGCTCTCGTTTGCGGCTGACGTAGAGAGCTTTGCTCTTGGTCTTGCGCTAATTCCATTAACAAGTACCACCTTTGGCCACCATAGCCACCACACCCTCATATCGTCTTGGCTTGCCAATGTAATGCATAGCCCCCCGCTGTTGCTAGTCTCTACCGCTGCCCACCTTGACTTTCCGCCTTCACCCACATTTAATTTTCTCGCGTCCACCTCCGTGTACGCTTCCATCCTAGGCCCTCCGTCATCCTCCTATGATTCGATACCCACTATGTCACATTTGTTTGGCGACCTTATGTTTTCGTTTTTCAACCGTTCTCTTGTTCGCTATGCCTATTTATTGTTGTTAATTTTTTCTTCTCAATCTCCTCTTGTCTGCATTTATTTTGGCTTATCCTTGTGGTAGCCTATTCACAATCTTGTTATCGACTTTGAGGGTTTGACATGAGTTTTTGGGGATTTGAATGGGCGATGGTGTGACTAGGGTTTGGGTTTACGGGTTGGTGTGCTTTGCTGTTCTTATTGTGGTGTAGGCTTCAGGTGAACGATAGTTGATTTGTCATGCTCGAAGACGTCGTGGAAATGCGATCGACATCTGAAGGCTTTGTTAGAGTCCATAATCTAAAGTGTCCACTAGTGATCCCAAGAGTTCTTTGTGTGCGTTTTCTTTTTGGTTGGTTGTTTCGTTTCTATTGTTGACTTGTGGTTTACAGTGTAGTATGTCTTTTACGTTTGTTTTTGCAATTTCCTTTATATCATTTGTTTCATATATTTTCATTTTTTGTCATTTGTTTCAGCCATTTGCTTTTATATTTGGTTTTCGATTGTACATTATGATTAATCCATCTACCGGCTTGTGCGATCTCTTGATTTCGCTAGACTTGTTTAAATAATTGAATTTCTTTCCTGATTTTTTTTTTAAAAAAAGAGGAAGAAGCAGGAGCAGCAAGAGTTGGGCATCGTTTGGTATCCAAAGGATCGCCACTAACAAAACCCTAAAATGGGGAGTAGAAAATAATTGGCCGAATTAAGCATGTAATCCTCACTCGGTAGTACTTTGGCAGCAGCCCCACATTATTACTCAGCCCTTGAAACTGAAAGACGAAACGTGGCTTCTCAGTGGGCCGTGGCTTCTCAGTGGGCCTTGGTGTCTTTGGTAGCACCCCCCGGAAATAAATCCTGGCTCCGCCACTGATTATACCCTCTTCGAATAATTATCTCAATTCTAGATTAAACTATTATATTTATTTTTCATTATAAAAAATATTATTTATAAATTAATATTATCTATAAACTAAATAGGTAACTATATACAACTCCATATTTAAATTTTATGTAAAAAATATCGAACTACATTGATTACTTAAAAAAACAATACGATATAAACAATATATAAACTTAAATTTCAACTTAGCAAACATAATATAATATAAAGGCTAAATTTCAGAAAGTCACCTTTTAAATACACTAATTTGCGCTCCTTTTATATTCCAAAATTTAAAAAGCCACCCCGAATATATTCCTTCCAAATATAGGTTAAATTTGATAAATTATAATTTTACACTCCTTTTTATATAATATTCTAATAGAATTTTAACAATTTAAAAAATATGAATAAGTAAGTATGAAATTGGGAGGAAAATATTGATGTTATTTTCTCTTTATATATAACCAATAAAATGATGTCGATTTTTACAAAATTGCTCTCCCTTACATTGAGACGCTCACTTTCTCCTTCCGAATCACTTTCTAATTCTCCATCGGCTTCTACAATCTTTCAATTTGGGAGAAAAAAATGGTCAATTGTATAATCTCAATTTAATTCTTATGTATTTTTACTTGAAATAATTTAGTAGGATATCCACTTTCATAAATGATTTTAGTAAATGTCACCCCTTTTAATTCATTTAAGTAATTACCCAACAAAATTTCATAATACCAAGTTTATCCATATTTTAATTTTAAACCCTCCCTTCCCCTTAACGATTTATTGGCTTGCTCCTCCCTCTCGTCCGCCCTTGGAAGCATCAATCTTCTTCTCCCATGGAGGACATCTCCTTCCTACTCTCAACTACTCCCGAACTATGATACCCCAAAACTCCATTTCATAGCGGTTTCGCGTTTTTGGATAGGAAGAAACTCCAAAAACTCTGGGAAAACACATCAGAAACGTTTCTAAGAGGTCAAAAACTTTGACCATTTCGTTGACAAAAAAGATTAGAAACCTTGACCGTTTCCACTTAGTTAGAAACGTTTCCGCCTTGTCAAGTGTCGTTTCCACTAACTTTTATAATTGAAAAAAAAATAAAAAAAAATAAAACTCTAAATCATGCATGTTTCTTCTTCCTCTCGTCTAAAACTCCCGTTTTCCTTTAGCCTTGCCGCCTCCTTCTCCTCCATTTTTGGTCTTCCCTCCTATCCTCCCTTCCGGTGACCCTCTCTCTGCTCGGTGTGCTCTCCTGATAAACTCTCACTTGTTCAATACTCTCTCCCTCTCAGCTCTCACTATGTCATCCTCAAATGCGAGTAGCGGTCCTAGCGGAAGGCATAGTGTTGAACAAAGCCAACAAACCGAATTTGCAGCTGATGGAGTCGAAGAGGGGTAAGGACTAAGGACACGGTTTATCACGGTATTGAACATTTCAATTTGTAGCCTAATGTTGCATTTTATGTGTATGACTTGGTGATATATTTATTGCTCTTATTTAGACCTTTACATGAACATATAATTCATGTTGCCGTTTCCTCGGTGTTTTTGTTTCCTACAGAATTTGAATTGTCGCTTTCCTGTTTTTGTTTCCGTTTCCCTTCCGGTTTCCGTTTCTGTTTCGGTGTAACATAGCTCCCGAACTCATCCTCATTACTCAGATCTCGATCGCCATTGGTTACTCTCTCTCTCTCTCTCTCTCTCTCTCTCTCTCTCTCTCTCTCTCTCTCTCTCTCTCTCTCTCCCCTTCGCCATTGCTACCTCTTCGTTCTTGCCCTCCTCCAATTTATTCTAGTTTAATTTCATCCCCTTCTTCCATTCATTCTTGAAAACATCATACTCAACTATTCCCAATCATACTCAACTGCATGAATTTTCTGAGGAAGCTAGATCTAGTAATAACAAATTCATAATCGATTCAGTCCTTAAAAGAAGCATGGTTCATTTGATGCAGCACTCCGAGGAATGCATTTAGCAAAAACAACTTGTCATTCATCTTGAGAATGATGGGGTGAAAATGAAGACGGCTTGCGAAGATGTGTATGTCGGCTATGAAATCAGGCGATCGGCCTTAACCTATTGTTACCTACCACGGCGAGGCTGAGGCGTAAGATTTATGTCACCTTCTCTGTTTCAAATTTGAGAGATGAGTGCTCTGTTGAGGGAGCTAATTGCATCATTTAACTTTTCTATGTATTGAAATTAATTGATTTAGTTTGTGGGAGGGATCAACTTGTGATAATTATTAACAGAAAAATTCCAACTGGTTTAATTTTGTTGTGATTGGGCTAAAAAGAAGGTGTGAGTGAGAGAGTTGTGACTGTCAGCAAAGAATTTTGCAAGGAGAAAAGCAAACACCACCTTCATGATGATTGTCGAGCTAGATCAGGGACGAGTTGATCATGACAGAGAATCGAGAGAGATCAACAAAGAGAAAAAAAAAACAAAAGAGATTGTGAACTCCATGATCATCACATAAAATGTGCTGAATATAGCTTTTCAGTACATATAGAAGTCAAAGTCAGTTTTGTAAAGACCGAGTGTATATTATATATTATATTATGATTATTTTATTTAAATACGTTACTATTTTATTCAATTGTAAAAATATGAGAAAACCCGTCCTCAAGCGTAAGTTTTGATTTTAAAGTCATTCCGATATCGTTTTGAGAATTTAGATTCTATCGGGTTTTAATTCCGCATCCAAGCTCCGAGTATCGAAAAATTAATTTTATTCCGTTTATCTTGAAATTGAATTGAAATTTGATTAAATTTGATTTAGTCGGGATTCGATCGGACGAGCGGGTTTTGAGTCTATTCCGCTAATTTGAATTGGTATTGTGGGGACCTCTTTTAATTCTTATTTTATTTTTCTTTTCTTTATTCTCTCTCTCTCTCACTGCTCTCTCACCACCCACATCCAATTTCAGAAAATTTGGTCCCCTCCCTTCCTTTGTCTTCTTCCCTCACAACACCCACCCACACAGCTCACATTTTTGCCTCTCTCTCTGAATTACAACCCACACCCCCCTTCAGCTCTCTCTCTCTCTGCCCTCACACTCCCACTCCTGCATTCCATTAGAAACCCACCAAACAACACCACCAAACACTTCTCTTTGCTCCTCTCTGCCACCACCGTATCACCAACTCCACCACCCACCCTTGTTCTCTTCCTCCTCCTCCTGTGCAAGGCCACCAACAGCTCCCTTGGGCTCTGTTTTGCCGACGCCACCGTCACCACGCAGCCACCACAACACTGCCTCCTCAACTCCTCAGCCACCACCATCGTCACCATCCACCATTGCAGCCGCAACCGAGACTCCGAGCCCTGTTTTGCGTAACCAAAAAACGAGCTGCACTAGCTTCTTCTACCTCTTCCTTCGATGACTGGCAGCAGCAGAAGTAGTGTTCCATCACTTTCCCCTCGATGTCGGCGGGCCGAGCTGAGCAGCCAGGAGGGCCCCCGAGCCGCTCCCTAGCTTCCTCCGCACTTCCTTTGT
Source organism: Persicaria maculosa (assembly GCA_963922045.1). NCBI lineage: Eukaryota > Viridiplantae > Streptophyta > Magnoliopsida > Caryophyllales > Polygonaceae > Persicaria > Persicaria maculosa. The sequence continues at coordinate 10,795,601 of OY998266.1, forward strand.
CTCCCTCAAACCCGAGCAGTCGTCTCCGACGAAGCAAGGTCAACTCCGTTCTCGCCCTCCTCCCCTGCTTTCCGATTGGAGAGGTCGGCACCTCAGCGCTCCCTTCGCCACACCCAAGGACGAATCGGACGAATCGAACATTTCCGACAAAGCTTTCGAACCTTGGTAATTTCTCTCTTCCTCCCTCCTCATTGCTCTCGTTTCATTCTTATTGGCTGGGTTGTGGTCGGAATCGTATTCCGATCACCTGGGTACAACGTCGAGCCGAACGGAACCCCCCCCCCCCCCCCCACATGCCTGAGCTTTCTCCTTCTTCCCTCCGTTTTTAGCTCTGTCATAGAGCTTTGTTCGTTGGGAAGGAGACGAGTCCACAAGTCGGTTCTCTCTCCTTTTTCTATTTTCCTTGAACCGGCCGGTTCAGTTAAAATTTTGAATTGGAGGACTCAGCTTCCGGGTGGGCTTCAGTGTGGGCTCGGATCCGGACTCGGGTATTGGGCTTAAGGGCTGGGCTGGCCTGTTGGGTGGGGGTTATTGTTGTTATTGTTATGTATTATGTTATATGTTTGTGTTATAATATATATATAGGTATTATATAATTGTTAAATTATTATTAGTTTATTATTATTATATTTCTGAGATCTTGTGAGATATATATATTTCTGAAATTATTATATATTATAAAAGTGTTTGAAAGTAGTATTATTTGATATATATATATATATTATCAATTATTTGGAATATAGATTTATTGGGCTATTTTATGATGTTATATGGTGAATTGAAAAGGTGTTAAAGTAATTGGCATTGTCGTTTTATAACTGAGAATGGTAAAAATGGATTTATCTTGGAAATTTTATATCATTGGAGTGTGATATTAGGTGTTGTTTAAATATGGAATTTTAAAGTGATATTATTTGAGAAGTGTTATTAATAAATGTTTATTAAGTGATTTTAAGATAATGGCTTTTAAATAAGTAAGAAATGTGGGAACTATTTCTATACTATGATTTTGAGAGATTGGTTTTAAGGTTAAATTTTTAATGTCGAAATTTGGCCAAGTATGATTTGAGAATTATTTTAAATATGAGTTGACTTAATTTTGGATTTAAGGTTTTGGAAAACTGTTTTACTATCGGTCGGTGTTGAGGATGTTGAGAACTTGGGTTTCGTGTGTATGAATGTTGGTCCGGTAGCTTATGGAAATGGCTTGATGATAGGTGTGTATTGCTTTTGGATTGCTTTGGACTTGCATATGGGCCCTTGCTTGTGTTATCTTGTTGTTCTGCATTTTCAAGTAAGTATCCTACGGGACTTACTCAGTAACCTGGACCTCCTGCCTGATGTGTCATGTGATGTGTAGTTTTTGTTGCATATTAAAGCATGCCATGTAGTATCATGCTAGGATTGCATTGAACTGAGCATGTGATTACTATATGTGTTTGAATACAGAACGGTCGTTATATGTGATAGTTCTAGAGTCTTTGCTAGGGTCATAGGGTAGCCCAGCCCCATCGGGTGCCCTGAGTCTATCGAGTCGATACGAGCATGATATGATAGCCCAGCACCATCGGGCAAGAGATGAGATGATATGATATGATATGATGATGTCGTGGTTAGTGCACCACCACGAGGAAATTGCTATGCTATAGCACCGAACTGGCCAGTCTCTACACTAACGGGAAGGGGTGCAGAGGTAGTAGAGGGATATGCCACTTGGCATTGTCTTGGACCCTTTACAGTTCTTTTCTGCATATTATATATACTAGGGGCATGATAGTGTGATTAAATTCTTGTACTTCATTAGTCATCTTTTATTTAGGTATAGGCATGTTATGTGGCCTCAGCGCGGTCAGAGGACACGCAGGCGATTACCGGGCCTGACTTCGTGGATAGTGTTAGGTACCGCTCTTGTTGCTCCTTGTTTCTGTCACGGGGAATCTCTTGGCGAACTGAAGAACCTGGCTAGTATTCTAACTTGATATAATGGCAATCACCCACTATGTTTTGGTTTTGACCCGGCACTGCCGAGGCACTGGTATCTAAACTTTGCTTTCGCTTTACTTTCATTTGAATTGAATTTCCGTGATCTCGATTGCTTAGGGTTCGAAATCCCCGCTTTGAATACTGCTCTTTAGTGGTTTGAAACCTCGACCTGTACCGGAATTGTAACATCTGAATGAAGGTATCCAACCTTCGAAACGTAACCCGAGTATTTATATCCAGGCCGTTACAAAAGTTGGTATCAGAGCCAGGATGTGCAATTCGGGTAAGCAAGGGTCGGGTGTATGTTTTGGAAAACCGCCCATGAATTTCAAAAGATTTGAAAGTGTCTTAAAGGGGCAAAATGAACTTAATATGTCTAACTCAATTGGACTAAATATGAACTTGGCTTATTAGAAAAGAGGAAAACCAACTAAAAAGGGATCGAGTGGGTAGAAAAGGCGTGAGACCAACCCTTTTGGATGTAGTTGGGAATGGGTAGGCGAAATACTAGCTTGTTCTTTACAGTTGGGTCTGGAAGATTCCAAGGAGGTTGTTATTATTGTCATTGACTGATTCTATGTTGAGTGCTTCATATGCTAAAGATTGATTGGTATGTCCTAACCATTTAATGAATATTGAACGATCTGTGCACACGGGATAGCGGGAGTACCCTTCTTCTTCTTGTATGGTTAAGCTCAGCTTTTGTGGAACCGCCAAATCCCTTATGAACCCTTTTGATAGTTCAATCGAGTCCTCCCTTCGAATATCGGTCTCCTCCACGGGAAATCGGGTTGGTAAACATATTGTTTCGGGAATCATGGTTGAATATGAGGGTTGCTTGGGAGAGTATTGGAAGTTGGGTCTTGATGTAATTCCAAGTTAGACAGTAAGGTGTTTCTGAGGGTGTCTTTCTTGATTCTTAAGACGATCAACCGGTGTCTTCTTGCCATAAAAAGTCGTATCTGAGTCTCACGGGAAAGATGGGTGATGAGTCAGTTAGGAAGAGTCAATGTTTGCCCTTATGGATCTCTATCGTGTTATCTTGATTGCTCTGTCCATGATTGTGTGATACTATGTGGTACTACTCCTTGACCTACAGATTGATCCTTAGTGTGAAATTGTGCTTATGTGCTTTGATGTTCATGATGACCATTGTATGGGTTCGAGCTACATTTATTATATCCATATTATCCCGACATGATCTACTCAGTATATTGCATTGTCATACTGGGGCACGAATATATATGTCATATGCTAGGAAGTTGTATAATTGATGTCCTCCATGTGAGTAGGTTCATGATAGTGTGATCATTCAGTTCTAGTATCATGATAGAGTGAGTCCCTTACTTGATGGATACGTGTTATGATTTGATGTCAACATGCCGTATATGTTACGTAATCCTCAGTACATGTTATGATGATGATCATTAATGTAATTTCGTGGTTGTATGACATCATGTATCCATGCTGGTCATATTACTTAGGTCTCGTGTTCTATCATGGTTAGATGTCGTTATAGCATGTTTACTTGACCTATCGTATTGATCTTGTTGATGATTGATTGAGAGCATAAACCATATGATATGAGTCTATATGATTGTTGCTTCTCTTGGATTAGGTCCATGATAGTGTGATGAATTCTTCTTTGTATGAATGCTCATAAGATATTCTCCTTAGCATGCTCGCCGATGACGCCTTGATGCCTATCATTCCTTCTGTGACAAGAACCTATAGCACGCCCATCTATTTTGTATTGGTCAGATTAACTATTGTGGATTATTTTGCATATGATATTGTTGTGTGTTCCTTGCATTTAATGAAGAATATGTGGCATAATTGAGTCTTGGTGAATGCTTGTTTCATCCTAGTATGTGCTGATTCGAACTCATGTCCCCATATTCTCGTCATATTGCCCGCTACTTAGACTTGCATTATACATCATTACATTTCCTCCCATGCATCTATATTATTGGAATGTGACTGAATTGAAGTCTTGCTTAATGTCGAGTAATCAATCAAGTGCATGTATGTGTTCTATGTTATGTTAAGCCATTAGTAACGCGTAGGATCCTTGGTTATGACTTATGCACATTTATGCCCTGCTTGCATTATTGTTCATTCTCTCTTGAACTAGGCCCCTGATAGTGTGGTTCTTCCCTCTATTTATCCTCTTTAAATGTTTCCTCATCCTGATACGAGTGATATTGGATTCGAAAATCGATTTGCTTTCTGTGAGGGCAAATTCCATCATGATTACATGTTCTCGTTCGGTAGTGTTCTTCTATTACCCTATGATATCCTCTCATGCTTCCATGAACATATGACTTTACACCTCGCATGGTCACACACCACGCTATACCATGATTTCGCTTACGCGTGACATCTAAATGTTAACATGAATCTATTCGAATTACCTTGATTGTATTCATGTTCGATATGTGCTATTAGCATCCTATAAGGCTTATGATTTCCAATATGACTCGCTAAATGATTACATGTCGTACTTATTCTATAATGCGATAGTTATTGTAGCAAAAATGTGCCCTACGACGGTTCATTCTTAGCATGATTATGATCTATATCCCGTGATGTTCTCCTTGTTACTCTGTGATGATCCTTCTCGCTTTCATGAGCATTATGTTGAACCCATTTAAATGACTCTTGACTATGATCATGCCTTATCATGTATCGCTAGTACCATGTTTTACGTGCACTTTTAAATGTATCATGTTGTATGTTTACATTGCCATTTTTTTTACTTATTATATGATCATTGTTGTCAGATGTGATGGTTACTATGCTGATCTTATGTGTTCTCGTATGACGCTTCGTCTGACTATTACGATATACATCGCCATACTATATTTGATCTCACTTGTTCATACTTGTACATTCTTTCATATACACGATGCTCGTTATCTTCACTAAATCCCGCATGACTTCGAATCATACATGATCATTGTTGGTTCCGCATAGCTTGCTTGAAATTGCTAGGCATATTTGCTTCCATGGAATAATAGACTACTAGCTTGTCTCACGTGCATCAGTGTAGGACTCGATCGGGTGTTTGGAATGAATGTGTATGTCGTTGTTCCTTGAGATAGGTACATGTTAGTGTGGATTAATGTGATTGATATGCTCCATGATGAATTCTTGTTTGATTGTCACGATTGTAACCTAATAGACTTCCATATGGGCATCATTACTATTCCCGGGTCGGAGTCCTGTCTCTAGTCGTGTCATCTTTACCTTTGGTCCATTTTTGTCTCTGAGTGAAATGTTGGGTTGTCCGCTCTTGTCACTCCCCTATCTCCGCTAACTTAGACTCCTACGCGACACATTGGATGAGTGACCGCAAAGAAGAGGGGACGGGAAGTTAGAAAACGATAGAGCAGCACAGCGGAAGCGTGGGCCCATAACCCACGGGCCTCAAGATCGACGATGCCGACGGAACAAGCTTGTTTCGAGGATGGCGGTTATTGAGTACGATATGACTTGCAAGTGGGAGTGTCCTCCATTCGAATTGCTAACCCTTTCTGAACTTATTGTTGGTGATATTGCACTGACTTGATGCTGCAAATTGCGTGTTGATGTGATGACGTGGTAAAGATTATTGCCTGAATTATCCGTTGTCTATGATGATAGATATGATTCGCTGCCTTACAGTCCTAATGAGCCTTGATGACTTGATGTGATGCTACTCTGAGTTGTTGAGCATGATCTAAATTCCTTGCCTATAAATGTGAACTGCAAATGCTGTGAAACTTGGATTGTTTATCTGATAAGGTTATGATGCAACTTGCTAGCTTGACTTGATTAGGTTCATATATGATGTTTTGCAATACTTGTTGAGCATGACGGTAAATCGAGACTTTCACTACTAGAATACTGCAATTAGACATCATGTGATTTAAGTCTGTCAAAGAAACAACCGATGTTAAATTAATCTATTACATCAAATAATAAATTTGCGATATTAAAAAAACTTAAGACAACAGTTGAATTTTTTAACAGATGTTAAATCGTTAATTAAAAATAAAAAATAAAACGCGCGCCCCATGAAATTTTACAAGTGTTTGAAATCCCGCCCATACTTGTAATTTTTTTTAAACACCCGCCATACTTAGTAAAAATAGGCCCTCTTTAGTGTGAGAAAATTGAGGAATGAGGAGTCCAAACCTCTCCTTTCTCCAAACTCTCTACCAACCCTCACTTGGAGGTCACCACAACCCCTACCGTTGTAGCCACCAGCATGGCCGCCGCCCAGAGATATGAGATCTCTTTCTCCTGAATCCTGAAACCTCCTCTCTCTCTCTCTCTCTCTAAAAAAATCCAGGGGAACAAATATGAAGCATGAAGAGGAGCCCAGGCCAACTGTTAACCACTTCATCTTCTTCTCATTGATGCCAGCAAGGAAGAACCGACCAGATCTGTCGAGATCAAAGCTGCTGGTTAGATGCCGATGTTCGAGGTCGTCCCTTCCCATTCCAAGTTATTCCAACCCTAATTTTTTTTATCAAGGCTGCTGGGTAGATCCTCCTATCTGCTGCTTATTTTTTCTCCAGTTCTTTGTCTCCCTAACCCTAAATTTTGATTTTTTCCTCTTTACCCTTTTCTCAAGTCGATGTAGTCGTCGAATGGCCGCCCTATTCCGCCGATGTCGGAAGGTGATGCTATCAATTACAAGGGGCTGCACAGGTTGAATGTTAAGGCTGAAACTCTAAGAAAGATGCAGGAAGAGAAAGGTTGCAGGAATCTTAACCCCCGGAGCTTCACCAGCCTGTTTAAAGGTAATCGTAATATCAAATTGCTGAAAAATTAGTGCTTTATCTAGATGTTGACAAGGGGAGACTCAAGATTCATAAAGAGGATGTACTAGACAAATAGGAGAAATTTGGGAATAGCTGGGGTAAATGGAAATCTTTGCTTGTTGGTGTTCAGTTTATTTACAATTTGTTTTCAAGAAATTTCACAAAATAACACTTCTAGTTTTTTTAGTGTTATTGTAGGGATATGATTCAATTCCCAAAGCGATACTTGATCCAAAAGCTAATTAAAAAGGTTTGTCAACTCATGGAAATAATCCTACGACACTAATTATTTGTGAACTGAAATGGCCAAATTGCTTAAAGTTATTAGTTTAACATGTATTGTGGTTTGTGAATTCTTTATATAGCCTACTGAATGGGATAAAGATGAAGATGGAGTATAGAGAGCACCAAAGATACCAAATCCAACATATAAAGGACCATGGAATCCAAAGGTGTTTCTTCTAGCAATTAGAAACTTACTGTGAATGAAAATGTTTTTAAGGTTTTGATAATCTGGTAGTTTCTCATGATGAAGTTCCATGCATGCTGTAACAGAGAATTAAGAACCCTAACTATAAAGCAAAGTGGCGGACATCATGGATTGACAATTGAGGTATAAGCCTTCTCTAATATTTGTTGGTTTGCTAATCAGCTAGAAGCCTAGAAAGTAGAAACCATACAGTTGCTCAGTGCATGCATATCAAGAAGCCGAGGTATAAGCCTTCTCTAATATTTGTTGGTTTGTTAATCGAGGTGTAAGCCTTCTCTGATATTTGTTAGTTTATTAATCAACTAGAAGCCTAGAAAGTAGATACCATACAGTTGCTTAGTGCAAGCATGTCAAGAAGCCTAGAAAGTAGAAGCCAAAGCCTAAGTTTTATCCTGCCGAGCATGTCAAGAAGCCGCTCAGTGCAAGCCCAAGCCTACTAAGCTTAGGTTTGTTTCTCCCTTTCTGTTTGCTTCATGGATAATTTTTTACAGCTGGTTTATGTTTTCTGATTTTGGAATCTTTGATCTGTGGGATGTTAGGGCTAGCATAACCCCAGAGACTGTGTTGATCTTGTTAGCTAGGAGGTTCAAGGGGATGCGAGTTGTGCTCCTCAAGTAGCTCACTTTTGGATTGTTGTTGGTTACCGGTGAGTTCCCTGGGATGCTACTTTAAATTGAGACTACTCTTTACTTAATTCTTCTAGGATTGCTTTTTTACATGGGAACTCATTTTATTTTATTTTTATTATTTTTATCATTCATATATGATCATTTTTTGCGAGAAGGAAAGCTCCTAGATGTATGTAACTGTCAAACATGCCTTTTTATACTACCCGATGTAACCTCTTTGCATTTTTCAGTTTTCATTCATTCAAGTTCCTGGTTTATCGCAGTTGGGGTTTGTTTTCACTTCTTTCCAATTTTAAATGTTGGTGTTTTATTTATTTATTACTTATTTTTTTTCCAGGTAGAAGATCTGCATTTTGCATATGATAGTATTTTGGCCTTTTCAACAAGAGGTGACATTCAGGAGGCAGTTTTTGGGCCGAGGAAGGATCGAAAGAAACAAGAGGTGACATTCAAGAGGCAATTGATATGTATGGTTTCACTGTAGATCCAGGTTACAAAGAATGGTAATTCCTCCATATTCAAAATGAGTTTGAGCTGTAATATTTGAGTGTGAGTAGTTCGGTACTTGTGTCTGATGCAGACTAATTTTCAGGACTAGGTACTTTTCATAATCTCGTCAAGGCCATACTCCACTCCAAGGTTGGGCATACTACCAGATGGACTGTTTAGAGGTGAGTCTGAGAGCTGCCTTTTTTCTAAAAACGTATTTACAAAATTTAGATTTATTCTTTCTTTAATGGAGTTGAAAATCATTTATTTATTTTGTGCATTTGCAATATTTTTCTCATATATGTAATATATTGATGACTGGAAAAAAAATGAAAAAATTGTTGTTGGCTATACTCTTGTAGCTCATTAAAATCCATTCTCTGATGCGAGCTGATCCAAATCGAATTGTGAAGGGAGTTCCCAGCTGTCGCACCATCACTGCTGCTATGACTGGTTTAGAGAAAATATTAGGGTAATCAGTTTTGACTTATTATCTCTTACGGAGTATAAAGTACATGATTATTAGGGTAATCAGTTTTGGCTTATTCTGTGTTGTTCATGTTAGTTTCGATCCCAATTCAATATATGAGTAGTATGTAGTTGTTGTCATATAGTTGCTATCAAAGGAGAAATTTTTATGCTTGATTTATGTTGTCCAGGTAGTCTACAAAAATTTTCTATAGCTGGCTGTTTGATGTAGTTGCTATTGCTATCAAAGGAGAAATTCGTAGGCTTGATTTGTGTCATGTAGTTGTTATCGCTGGTTGTTTGATGGCCATTGTGATTTCACTGATTTCACTACTTATACAAGTTGTTGAGAACAACTGTTTTGAAAGTGGTACTATTTGGTGATGGCATGGTCATTGGCGATGGTGTTCTGACACCTTCTATTTCAGGTTCTTGTGTAATCTTGTGACTTTTTTCCCCCAAATCTCATGTATAATGTCGATGTTGTTATTTGAATTTCCATTTATCCAATTATTTGTTTTCTATGGGGCATTTTGGATTTTGACAGCGTGGATGGATTAAGAATTTTTACGTGGCTTGTGAAATCCTTTTTCACTGTCTTTGCTTACCTCTTTTGATGAACAACCACTTTGTTGATGTATCCTTTTTTCCCTGGCTTTGTTTAGCTCTATTCTTGACGACCAACCAACTTTGTTGGGGTTTCCCTTTTGACTGGATTTTTTTCCTTTCTTGGTGAGCCACAACTCAATTGGATTAATGAATCCCTGGTTTATGAGAAATAGAAATTGTCTATCATGCACTTCAGAGTATGTGATTTTATCTTTACTTGATTTTGCAGGTGTTGAGGCCATGTTTGCTGATATTGGCCATTTTACTGCTTTCTATGTCAGAGTATGTGATTCCTTGAACCTGTTCCACTGATAATGTCAAACAGCTATTAATGTGAACACTGAATAAATTAGACTTGAATCTATTGAGCTCTAGATGTCAATAAGTAACAAACATTTCATTAAATATTTATAGCAGCCGGTAGTCTGTGCTCCTGAGTCCTGACAGGAAAAGCAAGGCTTACCGTCTTTCGCTATCTTGGCTGTAAATAACCCAAAAAATCATTTTGACCCTCTGCTTCTCACTTCTCGATCCCATCCATCCATAAACCCCAGCCAAATTCTTTTTACTGGAGTTTATTTTAATGAGAAGTGAGAACCGAGAACATATATTCTAAATGGAGGCATGCATTCTTTTCTAATGCTAAATTATAAAAGTGATACAACCTGGGCATGGTAGAAATGGCTTAACTATATATGTATTTTGGGAGCATACTTTCTTCCTCTATATTAGTTTGATACTTTTGTCTTGAGATTCAAGCATCTCTTCATAATTTGGCATTTGTCAACTTGAGTTCATAACCAGTTTTAATTTGTTTACTTCTTTGTTGGTTATAATCGTAGGACATATTTTTAAGAAGGTTGAATTGAGTGAATCATTGAGTTATGTGCCTGGTGATCCTATCGAGCTTTAGCTAAATGAATTGAGTGAATCACTCTAATTCCTTTTTTTTTACCTTATTCTTACTGTTGTCTTTATCCATGGATGGTAGATCCTTCAATCACTCATCATTTAGGATTTTTATTTGCTGAAAATGGATAGTATAAACAAGGCTCATGTAAAGACCAAATATATTTTAGATATCATATTAGTAGTATTTTAATTTAAAATGTTATTATTTATTTCAATTTATAAAAAATGGGAGAAAAATCGTCCTCGAGACAGACTTCAAAATTTAAAATCATTCCGGCATCAATTTAAATTAGGATTTTTGACGGGATTTGATTTTCGACTTCGAGTCCGAGTATTAATAAAATTTAATTAAGCTCCGAATTGATTGAAATTGTTTAATTCCGATTATCTTGAAATTTGATCGAACTTTGATTTATTAAAATTGTTTTAGTCGGGATTCGATCGGGCGAGCGGGATTCGGGTCTTTTCCGCTAATTTGAATTGGGTATTGTTGGGACCACATATATTTTAATTTCTTTTCTTTTTCTTTTCTTTTCTTCTCTCTCTCTCTCTCTCTCTCTCTCTCTCTCTCTCTCGGACCTGTTGGTTGTGTGTCCCTGCCTCCTACCCCCTCCCTCCTTGTCCTCTTCCCATCCTCCCTTATCCCTCTACAAATTCAGAAACCCACACCAGCCCAAATCTTTCCCCTCCTTCCTTACCTTCTCCATCTCTGTGTACTTCTCCCCAAAACACACCAACACTCAGTGCCTCCACCTCCGTTCTCGTTTGAGCTCCAGCCCTTCCCTCTGTTCTTCTCAGCAAACCAAGCCGCCAGAGCACCACCACCATCACCCTTCTGCATCTCCGTTACCGCCAGCACCACCTGAGCGCAGCAGCCACAGCGACCTCTCCTTCTTCCTCTTTCTCCCGGAGGTGAGCAGCAGCCATTGTTTTCGCAAGCCAACACCAAGCCGCCCCCCAGCTCCTTCCCTTTCAGACGTCGGAGAAGAAAAGAAAAGCCAGGCGACCTAGGAGCCCCCCTCGAAGCCGTCAGAGCCGCTTCGAACACCGTCCCTCCCCTGTTTCGCATACGAATAGGTAAGCCTTCAAATCTCTTCGTTTCGGCTCGAAGAATCTGTAAAGGCAAAATCTTCACCTCATCTCTTCTTCAAGCTTCTTCAAGCTCCTGAAATATTAAAATATCATAGAAGGTTTTAAAAGTAATATTAATTGTTATATATTATCATGATGTTATATGATGATTTTGGGATGTGTTTTAAAATATGATAAAGTAATTTAGTATTTTGATTTATAAATGTGGGTTATTAAAATGGAGTGATTTTGGCAATTTTATTTTATTTAAATATTCCTTGAGAAGTGTTATTATATAATGATTTGTAAGATGATTTTAAGATAAGGATTTTGAAGAGAAACATGCCGGAACTATTTCTATACTATGATTTTGAGAAATTGACTTTAAGGATTTAAATGTTTAATGTCGGAATTTGGCCAAGTATGAATTGAGGAATTATTTTGAATATGAGTTGACTTAATTTTGGATTTAAGAGTTTGGAAGATATGGTTGATATGATTTTTTCAATGAGTTGATTTGAAAGAATGATTTTGGTCGATTTGATCGTATCGGGAAGATTTTGGAAAACGGTTTTACCATCGGTCGGTTTTGAGAATGTTGAGAACTTGGGTTCGTGTGTATGAATGTTGGTCTGGTAGCTTATGGAAATGACTTGATGATAGGTGTGTATTTCTTTTGGATTGCTTTGGACTTGCATTTGGGCCCTTGCTTGTGTTATCTTGCTGTTCTGCATCAACAGGTAAGTATCCTACGGGACTTACTCAGTAACCTGGACCTCCTGCTTGATGTGTCATGTAATGTGTAGTTTTGATGCATATTAAAGCATGCCATGTAGTATCATGCTAGGATTGCATTGAATTGAGCATGTGTTTACTTTGTGTGTTTGAAACAGAACGGCCGTTATCTGTGATAGTCCTAGAGTCTTTGCTAGGGTCATAGGGTAGCCCAGCCCCATCGGGTGACCTGAGTCTATCGAGTCGATATGAGCATGATGATAGCCCAGCACCATCGGGCATGTTTAATTTATATTTAATTTATGTTATGATGATGATACCGTGGGTGAGTGCACCACCACGAGGATATGCTATGCTATAGCAACGAACTGGCCAGTCTCTGCACTAACGGGAAGGGGTGCAGAGGTAGGAGAGGGATATGCCACTTGGCATTGTCTTGGGCCCTTTTACAGTTCTTTTCCGCATATTACATATACTAGGGGCATGATAGTGTGATTTAAATCTTGTACCTCATTAGTCATCTTTTATTTAGGCATAGGCATGTTATGTGGCCTAAGCGCGGTCAGAGGACCCGCAGGCGATCACCAGGCCTGACTTCGTGGATAGTGTTAGGTACAACTCTTGTTGCTCCATGCTTCTGTGACGGGGAAATCTTTTGGCGAATCGAAGAGTCCGGCTAATATATTCTAACTTGACAAATGGCAATCACCCACTTTGTTTTGGTTTTGACCCGGCTCTGCCGTGGCTTTTGTATCTAAACCGTACTTCCGCTTTACTTTCGTTTAAATTGTATTTCTGAGACTTCGACTGATTAGAGGACTTTCGCTCGCTCTCATGCAACCTCACATGAAATATGTGTTTCACTCGCTCTCATGCATGTGTTTAGGCTTTAATCTCAACTCTCAACTCAATTCATTACACAAGAATCATCTTAAGCATTGACATTTATATAGCATTATCTATCTCCACCCAATACTTCAAAACAAATAAGTAACATCAAGAGGACTTTCGCTCAATGGAAGACTTTAAACAAGACTCCATTCAGTGGAGCTGTAATGGGACATGGTATGAAAATAAGGGCAAAGAATATATTTGGCTATGTGGTTTTAATTCTGGTAACTAAGATTCCTATAATTCTAGTATAAACCAAATATAACTCAGAAATAAACAAGCCTCCATATGATGCATTTTATCAAACTCTGACATAAATAATGAAGTAGGCTCTTTTACTTCAATATTCTTTTTTCTTTCTTTCTTTTTTTTTTTAAATATTTTTTCTTTTTCTTTCTCATTAGAGCCACCTATGAAGTACAATGTAAGGAACTAAAGGATATAACATTACATCTCTCTTGAAACCTTTTGACAATATGCATAAGCTACTAGCCTCTTCCTTTTCTCCAAATCATAAACATAACCAACTCTAATCCTGATTCCCGAATGGTTAGGCTCATTATTTGCTAATTAACTAGTACATTTTGTGAAGCTTTCAAAAGAAATAGGCTAAGGCTCAAATTGGCTTCAAACAAAGGTATAACGTAAGGTACATATCGATAAATATGCCTAAAAAGGTTGCCTCAATCATATGAAACTTATAAGTAATGAATATGCATTTTAACAGGCCTTAATAATAAATAACTATGTCAATACTCAGAGATTAATGCATAAGAAAAGTAAATCACACACAAAAGCAAAGGGAATAAATATAATATTCCTATAAAGCCAAAAATTCTCACTAGGATAAGTTTTTGTTGGATTTTAATCATGTCTAGGAACGACTTCGATCATACATGCTCAATTATGTCTACTTAATATATTTCACTTAAAACCAAATTTAATAATAAAGGCTAATCAATCCAAACTAGTTATGGAACTTAATTGATCAAATTTTTTTAAAAATATTTGAGAACTAACTAAGATAGATGGGTATTTGAATAATGACACAATTTAAAGCAAATATATATGCATGATATTTTTGGTATTTTTGACATTTTTCTTTTATTTTTTCTTTTGATTTTCTTAATAATATGCAAAATAACTTAATATATGCTCTAATATGCAAAATAAAAATAAAAATAAAAATCTAGACTTAAGATAAACCCTTCTCTCCCACACTTAAACTATTCATTGTCCTCAATGAATGAAAACAATAAAATAAAACAAAAATTTAAAAATAAAAGAAAATAAAATAAAAGACTCAAGGGGAGAGTATGGGTGACTAACCAATTCATTTTTCTTAAGACGAGTGTATCTCTAGCACTCGCAAATTTTGCAATTGTTCACGTAAATCCATCATTCTATACTTTGTAGTTGTTACAAGTGTACTGTGACTCAATTGCATAATTCACCTTTTCTTCTTGCAAAGCGATGATATCCAAATATAGTTTTTCGTTGAGGATCTCCAATGTATGTATCCTGTGTTCCATATGTAAGAGCCTTGTATGTAGACTGAGTGTAGTGGGCTCTCCTTGACTCCTTTTGAGATCATACGTCGAGTGTGTTCTATGAGGTGGCCGATCTTTTGCTGAGCACAAATAAAAATCTGCGATCTTCCTAGTCGATGGGACTGAAATAGGTATAAACAAGATGTGCTCTGCTTTTGACTTCTATATGCATGAATGGGCCAGGATGCCTTGTATGCGCAAGTAGTCTAAACTCAATAGGAAACCCCCATCATCGACGGGAATGAGACTCTTGTAATCTACTTATAAACAATTGGCCAACAGGGTTATTAATCCTCCGAAATCGATGGTGATATCCATGTTTCGATATATCACTTTGAAGTAGTTATCCATGAATAATTCTGACTAAAATGGAACTAAGATTTCTTCCGGGGTTAAACAACACAGCATGCTCCAGTCGTGAATTAAGAAAAACTTAGTGTCTAGATGTTCGAGGAATGTATTGTTTAAGACCTTTAAGCATAGTTATAGTGGTGGATGTGTAATGTCATTGTCGCGATTTCTGCAACCTGTTAGTGCTTCTTTCCAGGTGGCTAGCTTCCATGTCTTGATCGGCTTTGAGCTTTCAATGTTGTTCCTTTCTTTGTAAGGCGGATTCATGTTGATTTTGAAAGCTTGTTTGAGTTTCATTGGTTTAACCTTGAAGTCTTCTCCTTGAAGCGAGAATTGGAGTGTTGGTTCTCTCTAAGCCTCCAATGTGGCTACGAATTCCCGAGTGAGGGTAGGATAAGTAGGTGCAATTACCATGTGGATGAATCGATCAAAGCCTCCTCTTCTTAATAATTTCTGCACATTCTCAAACAAACCTAAATGTTGTAGAGCATTTGTATCAATGAACTTGGTTGATGAGTAGTCGCATGCTCCCAACGAAGTAACTTTATTTCCTCAAGAGGTTTCAAGTTATTTGGCATGGTCATTTCCATATCACCAGACATAAGTAAAAAGAATAGAAGTCTAAAGAATAGGAGCGATCTCACCGAACATCGAGTGAAAACTCGAAAGAAATAACATGCAGCTGGATCGGTGGGCGATGCTTTTGTATCGGCGGGCGCCAATAAACTGGGTACGACTATTCTTCGGATTGCTGTTGAATTCCAATGAAGAAACCTTCGTTTCTCGCCTTCTCTTCACAAAATCAGAAATTCTGCTTTGCTTTGAATCTCTTGAATGCTCTGAAAACACAAAAGGATTTAGATTAGAGTGGATTGAATTGGGATGAATTATATTTATAGGAGATATAAGTTATAAATTGAAAGAAAAAGATAGAATTTAGATGTATATGATTGAATTCTCAAAGAAATTAAAAGATCTAAGGATAAAATGATAGAATTTAAACTCCCTTATCCAATTCTCATAAAGAAATCCGAGTTTGTATCAGATTTATATAGAAAAATCATATCGTTTTCTGTTTCTAGCTCTATCGGCATGCGCAGCATTAGCAGCGGCAGGGTCCGACTCTCTAAGTACACGTCGGCGGGCGCCAATCCTCCATATCCTCATTTTTCTATGTTTTCTTCATTTTTCTTCCATTCCTTTCTTGTATAGCCTTAATCTGAATAATCTCAAACACAAACACAAACACTTCTCTTCAAGCGAACTGAAGTTTTATTAGAGAAAAATAGAAATTGAAATAATAGTTCGAAATAAAAGTGAGGTTTGAATGACGAATAAAACTTAACTAGCTCAGGTTGCATCCCGAGAAGCACCTTTGGTTAAAAGTTGTGGCTCGACGTTTCGACCCCTTTACTGGGTCTCTTCAGCCTTCTCTTTTGGATTCACTACCACTTGTGATGATAGTTTCCCTGTAGCATGTGCCTTTAGTTCTCTGATTTACTGTGCCATCTGTCCTCTGACCTTTTCTGTAGCTGTGAACTTATCCAGAATAAGTCACAGGGTTTAATCCTATTGGGGTTGAACTACTAGCATTGGATTTCAAGTCTAGCTTCGAACTGATTCCATCCTTGGTACTGAGCTTGAGCATTTGGCCTGTTTCTGAACCTTCTTATAAAAATTAGAATTGAAATTCGGGTTAATGGAGATGTTACCATATGGTCGAGGGTCGTAATCTCCAACCGCATTGACTTCCATTACTTCTTCTTGAACTTGAGGACAGAGATTGTTCGGGTGCGACAGATCTCTGCATACTCCATAGGGTCTGACTAGTGGTTGAGTAACATGAGTCGCTAAGCTTTTCACCAGTTCTATCAACTTACTAATCTCATCTTGCTGGATAGGACTGGAGTTTTCATTCTTGACATGGTATATTCCTTGAAATTCTTGTGTCCTTCCACATTGCTGCGAGGCATTAGCAAGACCTTTGAAAAATTTCATCGCCTCGGCTGGAGTCTTATCCAAAACATCTCCTCCGCTGCTTGCGTTGATTACTCCTCGCTCTATATCCAACAATCCTTCATAGAGGTAGAGAACGACGTCTTCCTCCTCGATCTCATGATGCGGACATCTAGCTTTGAGCTTGTTGAATCTTTCAACGTACTTATACATTGAGTACGTTGGTAAATCCATGATCATCTGATCGTTTGGTTATGCTTGGCTATCTTAGTGTCGGTTTGTGCACATAGTTGTATAGTTCCCTGATACGATCACTGTCAACACCCTAATCTCTTGCATGAGGTTCGAGAAGCCATAATTCCCTAATTACATAAGCATATAATTCATGTAATTCTCGCATATTCAACATGTCACTTGGTTGTCAACCTAGCTATCACATCAACTAAGAATAACACTAAACTATCTATTATTACTCTTTCATATTCATGAATCCCAACCTGTTCATCAAGGTATGTTTACTACTATATCGAATTAAGGCCCGCAATAGTGGATTTAGCTATAATCACTGAGCATGTTATTTACTTATCTTATTGGCCAATTAAGACAAATAAATAGCGTAACATATAAAGAACAAGAGTAATGAATAACCAAATATGCATAAACCAAATAATAACTATAAAATAGTATTCAAACAACCCTCACATGTCTTTAACCAATTCATAAAATATAAGCAAAACTATATATAAGGTTTAGCCAAGCATGGCTTACCAAAAATAGCAGAAAAGGGAAAAGAGAGAAGTGGAGTGAGTTGTGTTGTGAGGTTTGAGTGTGTGTTGAATGGAGCTGAGGAGAGCTGTATTTATAGGCATATGAGAGTCTAGGGTTTGGAGATCTTAAGGTAGAAGAAAAGCCTAATGAGCCAGATTCTCCCTCGGAGGAAATCTTCCAGAATCTGCATCGGTGGGCGCAGAATAGGTATCGGCAGGTGCCGATCCTCTCTTTCCTGTGGGAGTCCTCAGCGGGTGCCGTGAGTCAGCGGGCGCCGGTCCTAGTCGTGGGTGCCACCTCTGCAGTGTCTTCATTTCTTCTTCTTCTTCCTATCTTGTCTCGTTCGTTTCTCCTTCCGTCTTCTTCTTTGACTCTTCCTTAAGCTTCTAAGGCTTCGTATTATAGATTTCCTCTTTTTCCTTTAGTTTGGTTTCCAGAAATCTGTATAAATAGGCATAAAACACGTAGTTTCCGAACTTTACAACTTTCAAGATAATGCATGTACTTTATGCTAAAAACCTAAATAAATGCAACCTAAATTTCTAAAGAATGACTTAAAATGCTTATAAAAATCATGCATTATGAGGTCTCTAAAGGGGTCCAATCCAAGACACGGGAATAATTATCAAATCAAACTATAAATCGATACATAATTAGAGTTATCGACTTGAACAAGGCAGAAACTCAAGTGAAATAAACACAATCAAAATCTTAAAAGGATTTTAACAACTTCAAAAGTGAACTCAATTCGACCTTCTAAGAACATCTCAATCCCCGAAGTAAAATCATCATCTCCATTCAGGTAAAAGAAGTAGAAGGTTCCTACAACTACATCCTTAAAACCATGAGGGGGTCACTACACAGCCATAACGTTTATTCCTCTATATCGAAAAGGACCCTATTATTCTAGCATCTAGGGCATCCTAAAGTTGACCACCTAGGAATGTGTACTATTATCATTAAGTATTCATAATAAATCCAGAAAACCTTAACTAAGCAAGATCTTCATCAAATCAAGTAATAATCACAAGAACTCAAACATAAGATAATTCAAATACAAACAAGACTCGGTAGTGGAGTTGAGACAGTCTAGGTCTCGGTAAAAGATGTAGGACGGGGACATACCTGGGAAGCCACACTTCACCCGGTCCGTTCCCTCGCCTCGTGGAGAGCCCTCGTCCCTAGGAGGTTCAAGCGTTACCCGGTCCAGCTTCTCCACCCCAAATCAACTTAACCCCAAGTGCCTTCAACCCACCATGTCATCTCATCCGACCAATCATGTCATCCTGGCTATGCATACCTGTCATGCATCCCTGCGCACAAGCCTGATTCTCATCCTACCAATCATGTCATCTCATCCAACCAATCATGTTGTCTCATTCGACCAATCATGTCATCTCATATCATACTAAAATTATTAATAAATGGGGTACACTAGACTCGCTAGTGGAACCTTAAGAGGATGTGGACTGGACGCATCCTCGTAACCTTACAACACACATACCACAAGCATATCACACATCCCAATTAATCATGAAATCTTATATCACAACCCATGTCTCAATCAATCACATCATATCAAATTAAAGGATAATAAGCCATATCTTAGGCAACAAAGTGCATCAAGCCCAACCACATATCCCATGTCAAGTCATCTATCTCATGTTACTATAATCTTATCTCCTATCATGGTCATCTTGTGCAAGAAATGGCATCACATATCAAAGGAGAGTATAGTCACCAATAGCAACCAATCAAGTGCATTATCTTAATTTATATCACACTCAATTGTTATAATGCAACCAATCGCATCTCATATAAAATCATCTTCATATATCAAATCAAGCATAACCAATGTTTCAGGCAATTGCGTCATATATTAAATCAAAGCATAACTAATATCTCAATATCAAGTCATATATTCACTCAAAAATCAAAATCTCAAACCCTTGCAAAAGGCCTTTACTAAGTGTATGTGCGGGTCTCTAGTATGCCACTAGTGCGACTAACAAGACCTCCCCAATGTAAAAGCATATAAATAAGAGGTAGTGAGCAAGTTAAGAAGACTTACCTATAGTCACTCAGGGAACCACCCAATTACAATCACACCTAAATCCTATCATCGATTCAAGGCAAGGGTTTGGAGGTTGGACTATTCATGATCTGATTCAGGCTCGAAGTTGAGCATCGGGGTAACGAAGGATCATATTCAGCTCCTGGCTCATTCATCGACAACCCAATAAATCGCCAGTCCGGTCAAGGCAGGAGAGAGCATCGGAGGTAATAGAAACAGAGGACTAGGTCAGCTCTAACATCAGAGGTTCTGCATTTCGAGTGCGACCTCTCCGAGGGCTATCACACCCAGTCTAACCTCGGTGATGGTCGTTCCTTCAGTCTTCGGCTTTGATCTTCATAGCCGCATCGGCTGATGTACATATTTCGAGTCCTTTTTAATTGCATTTTTTGACTTCATATTCCATTTGATTCCTAAAGCAAAGGTTAATAATAATGCAAATTTGTGTAGAATGAGCTAACGTGCAAGAAATAGAGTCTGCATAAGTTTTGGTCTAAATGTATAGGAATTGGAGCGGAATCGGAGTCAAAACGAGAAAGCCAACTGAAGCAGAAAAGAGGTCGACCTCGACCAGACAGGTCGAGATCGACTAAGGACTGAGCATTGATACAAGACCACACGGACCTACTGAGAGCACTCGACATGACTACAGATCGAGTGCAGACCTCGACATCGACTGGCCACCAGAACTCGAGTGAAGTGGAGAAGATCGAGCCGAAACAGAGCACTCGATATTGAGTGCCCAGGTCGATATCGAGTGGAAGTTTACACGGTTGAGGCGCGCATTTGAGATCTATACACAAGAGTGATAAGAGGAAAACATGTCATTGTTCCTGCCAAAGAATACTAAAACCTACAACTAGTATAGTTGGTAAGAAAGAGGTCGATCCACAGGAAAATCTAATAACTTCAAGTATCAATTCAATCGCAAGTAATAGCAAAAGAGAGTTTGGTGATGGAAATATCCGCCTTTTATCAAAGAGGATGCAGGCAAATGGAATAGAGTGAGTTATAAAATGCATTGGAGAGAATTAGGTTCACCTACAATTTGTCACTTCGATTGAGGAATTTGATCCTTATTTCGACCTCTAGTTCTTGTCTTTTCCTACCAATGTCCTTGTCTAGATCTTAGGTAAATTACTAGTCCTACGAGTCCTAGCAATCCTTATCTCTAAATAACCCTAACACGGTTAAGATTTAACCTAGAGATAGCATTAAGACTATGAATTAACCAAGGTATATGCAATATCAAGCTACGAGTCGATATTTAACATATATTCAACTTACTACACATCCAAATAGTCCTACGAGTCCTAAAGGGATATGATTGCCACTTGGGTTAAGGTTCGCTACGAGGAATCTACGAAACCCTAGCAATTGAATGAATCTACTCTAACTAGTTGATCAGCCAAGAGAGAATAAAACACATTCAAGGGATTAAGCGCAAAGAAGCCAAAACATTCGAATAAGAATAAGAACTAGATTAAGAAACTCACAATTCAACAATCAAATATCCAAACTGTAGGCGAAACCTTGAGAGTTTAGTTGCTCATCCTCAAACGTGCTCTCAATTATTCTCTAAAGTGCATAAGGTTATTAGTTAGATACCTAAGAAAATAACTCTAATAGTCCTTAAATAAGCCTAAAAATGTCGGCCAAAACAATTCTAAAGAAACCCTAATTAAAATCTAAAACTGAATCGACGGTTCTACAAATGATAATTATTCTCAAACGTGCTCTCAATTATTCTCTAAAGTGTTTTCTTCCATTCGAATGGTTGTTACTGACGATATACTTCAGAAATGATAATTAAGCTTAATTAGCAAATGACATGCATGTTTTTTTTTCTTACATGAACTTGCTTAAATTGATGTTGGTGCAGCCCATTAAAAAAAAAGAGGCACATACTTCATTCTTGTGAAATTTCCGACGAGTCGTTAACGGGAGGGAAATACGGGATAACATTTATTTATTATTATATATTATCTTTGCGATTATAAGGTTGCTATCCACCAACTTGACACAAAAACTTAAGCTATTGTGTAGAATTTCACCCTTTCTTATAACCAAACATTTTTAGCCTTTTATAATCAATTTGGAAGGGACACTCTCATATCAAACCTCTCAATATATACCCCTCCCCCTCAAGTGTAACTAGCACTTGACAATGAACCCATGCCAAATCAAGCCGAACATGGCTCTAATATCATGTGAAATATTCGACGGGCCGTTAACGGGAGGCAAACACGTTTCGAGTTAAATTGATTTATTATTATTATTTTTGTGATTATAAGGTCGGGAATCACCGACTTAACACAAAATCTTAAATTCCAATCCATTAAAAAAAAGAGACATATATATACTTTATTGGATGAACTTGCTTAATTATGTAGTTATAAATATTGATGAGAAAAAAGGTTATATAAGGAGGTATATATAGTTACAAAAATCTATTTTAACTTCTAAAGTAAATATTTAATTTAATATTTGAATTTTATATGGATAAATTTGTTATTATAAATTTTCTCAATTTTACTTTTATAAATTATAGTTATCAAATGGTTTGTTTTCGAATGCATGGTGAAATTCTTTTTGATGAGCAGAAGACCCGTTAAAAAAAGGATTTGTTGGGTATAATCTTACAAAAATACTAAAGAGAGCTTGAAATTCATGGAGGAAAAACGAAAATTTTGAGCTTTTCAATGTTCGATTTCTACCATAATAGTTGAAATTCATAAAATAAAAAATGAAGTTTATTTGTTTTGTTCCAGTTTTCTGTTTTTATATGATTATCCTTAAAGTTTTCAGTTTTAATTAGTAATTTGAAGTAAAATTGGATATTTCGGTATTGATTGTAGAATGGGTTTGTCTAAAATGAGTTGGTGGTGTTACTTGTACGTACAATTTATTTGTTCTAATTGTGTAATTTTGGAGCTGAAATTGTACGTATGATACTAATTAGTTTAAAAATTATATATATTTTGTATCGAGTTAAGATTATTGATCAACGTTCTATGTAAATTGTAAGATGATACTAAACTTTAGACATTCAAGTCTTAACATATTGTATCATGAAGAAGAGTACAATGTAAAAGAGAGAATTAAGAGAAAAATCTAAATATATATATATATATATATATATATATATATATATAGGGTGTGGTTAAAATGAAAAAGGTGCTTAAAATGAAAATAAGGCTTAAAATGAAAAATGGGGGAAATAAGGGACACGCGTGCCCGGTTCAGAAATAAAATTGTGAAACTATCCTCCCTCTTCTCTCCCAATCTGATCCAACCCTCCCCTCTCCTGTATTCCATCAGATCTGCAGAAAGCTTGAGACTCGGATTCTAGTGTCCTAATTTTGCAAACTGTCCATCAATGGCGCTCGATTAGAACGGTCTCTACTCGATCTAGTGAAAGCGAAGAACAAGATCCGGCCTTCTTCCCGTCGCACCGAAGGCTCCAACCTTTGCTGTCTTCCTCGCTCGCCATCGTCGCCGTCGTTGCCTCATCCTCCTGTTCCCAGAGCCGCCTTATCCCAGTTCCAGTGGACGACGTCGATCTTCTCTCTTCGTATCAACGCGTCCTGTTCCTAGATCTCCTCTCTCTCCGTCAGTAAGTACACCGTATCAACGCCTCCAGTTCCTAGATCTTCTCTCTTCGTCAGTTCTGTCGCTTCCTCATCCCCTTCTCTCTCCGTCAGTAAGTACACCATATCAAGGGGAGACCGGCCTTTAGATAACCTGGAAATTATTCAGTGGGTAATTTGAGCTATGTCGTTGCCAATTTAATGGTTTCCAAATGATTCTCATAATCTAAAATTCCCATTATTTTTCCCCCAAGTGTAAAAAATGTACAACCTTTGTTGTTTGGTGGTTTTTTAGGTTGAAATTCCCATTATTCCGAGGCAATAGGGAGTTAATCTTGCTCTTCAGTCGTGTGCACATTGCTTCAGTCAACCAATGTCTTGTTGCAAGAAGATGGCGATTAACTGAGATGATGTTGAACTCTTCTTTGATAATCTGAAAGTGAATAGCTGGTCTCTTCTTTCATAGGTATCAGTGTCAGATTTCGTTTGTTGTGTAGTGCCTTTTCGCTATCATTCCCTATTTCCCTTGAAAGTTCTGGATGTGTAGGACTGTAGGGGTTTCCTTGTTAGCCACCTACTTTAGTTATTCTGTTGAGCTGGGCTGCTGCTGATATGTAATGAAGACATATTGGTTTGGTTCCTTTTGAAGTTGCAGATGTTTTGGTTCAATATGCAACCAGTTCTTGTGAGTTGGATTGAGATACATCGAATTTTAGCTATGTCGGTGCCAATTTGATCTCCAATTTCTCCATTTTTTATTAGCTAGATCACAAATCCCTCTTTACTGCTCAGAATCTTCATGATTTGCATTAAAAAATTTATAGTGAATTATTATAAGTTGCAATGGCCTATTAGCTCAATGGTAGACCAATGTGTTTATGCACATAGACATGGGTTCGACTCCTACATAGGCCAAATTGCTAAATTTTAATAATTTGTATTATTTTCTGTTAAAAGTGCAATTCATAATCTTAATTGTGCACTTTATAATCTTATTCTTGCACTTTATCATTTTATTTATGCACTTTATAATCTTAATTGTGCACTTCATAATATTATTCATACACTTCATATTATTATTCTTACACTTCATCAATTTATTCTTGCACTTTATCATTTTATTTATGCACTTCATCATTTTATTCTTGCACTTTATAATATAATTCATACACTTCATCATTTTGTTCTTGCACTTTATAATATAATTCATACACTTCATCATTTTGTTCTTTCACTTTATCATTTTATTTATACACTTTATAATCTTAATCGTGCACTTCACAATCTTATCCATGCACTTCATATTTTTATTCTTATACCATCATTTTATTCTTGCACTTTATGATTTTATTTATGCACTTTATAATCTTAATTGTGCACTTCACAATCTTATTCATGCACTTCATATTTTTATTTATATACCATCATTTTATTCTTGCACTTATCATTTTATGTGCAAAACATAATATTATATTTGGACATCATAATATTATATCTGCACAACACAATATTATATTTGCACACCATAATGTTATATATGCACTTTATCATCTTATTTTTGCACGTTATCATTTTATTATTGCACTTTATAATCTTATTCATGAACGGGAACAAAAAGAAGACAACCATAAATAGTTTATGCGGGATTTTTGAACTCGATCCTTTGTGGATGGGCACATTGCTATACCATTTTTAATTGAGCTAATAGGCTTTTAATGACACATGTCACATTAAAGTACAAACCCGCTATAAAAATAGCAGCCCATAAAGAAAAGTTTTGGTAGGAAACTTACTTTATATTATGAAAATGAACATTTATTAATAATAACCTTTAATGTATTACTTGTTCACTTTATATTTTGTAATCTCATATTTTTCACTTTTTAAAATAAAGACAAAAAATGTGATGTAACATATTTTGTTGCATTTTGTAATCTTATAGTTGCTCCTTATAATATTATTTCAAATAAAAATCATGGGCTAAAATATGTAATTTTTATAATTGAAATAAGGGCAATATTGGTAGAAATAGAAAGTATGGGAGAGGTGGTGACATTTACCTCATAATTAGGGTCATTTACCCATTTACCTCATAAAATTAGGCCCATTTACACATAAATTAGTCTCATTTATCTATTACTCATTTAATTAAGCCCATTTACCTTTGAATAGACCCATTTACCTTCAAATTAGACCATTTTCATTTGATCCATTTCTTATATATATATATATATATATATATATATATATATATATATATATATATATATATATATATATATATATATATATATAGGGAAGGGTTCTAGTGAAACGAATAATACGGTGTAACGGTGAAACGAATGAATATTACGTCATATTCATATGAATATTATTTTATATGAATATGAAAATATGAATGTTATGTTGTGTGATTATGAATATGATGTAAATATGGGTATATGAATATGATATTATTTATATTCAAATAACATAAAATGAATAACACCATATTCATATTGATACACCATAATATTCACATATTCATATTCACATGATGTCATATTCATATGAATATGACATAATATTCATTCGTTTCACCGTTACACTGTATTATTCATTTCACTAGAACTCTTGCATATATATATATATATATATATATATATATATATATATATATATTTGTGACGTTAGAGACCTGATTTCGAGGTTGTCGACTATTCTCCATGGGTCTGAGACTTAACCTATAAAGAACTCAAATCGATAAGTCAAATGGAAAAACCAAATATTTTTGAACTATCGGGTCAAGTTTTTTTAATCGAGATATGTTTTTGATAGATTTTTTTTTCAAAATATCTGTCCCAAAGGCCATTTACATAAATCTATTTAGTGTTTGTCCACCCTAATCCCACTTTTAGGTAATTGTCCAAAATATTTTCATAATACTCGAGCTACCCCTCTTTTTATTTTTTCCCCAAATCCCCTTCTTCATCCTCGGATCTCCCATTCACGTGGCTTCTTCATCCTCATATCTCCATGGTTGTTCCCTCCATTCTCACTCATCCCTCCCTCGCTCCTCTGCTGCAACCGAACGTGGAAGGGTTAATGGCGCCCGGTTGGAGTCGTGCTTCGACGGTGGAACTTGGCGGGGGCAGCCATGGTCATCGTTTTTGGCATCTCCATCATCATATTCGCCCTCAAGCTCTAGAAATTTCTCTCCCCGCCGCTGCTTCCGCATCCGAACGTCCGATTCTAGCCTGGCAACCCACCTCCTCGCCCCTGCATCTCTTCGGGTAATTTCCCCCAAATTGCGTCTTTAATTTATGCAATTAACTAATCCATCGGTCAAAATCAAAAAAAAAAAAAAGCAAAGTTAATTGCCTCGTTGAAGCCATGGGAGAGCATCAGGTTAATGCTACGTCGGAGATGGGGTCAAGGAGAATGAAGCACGAGCTGAGGCGATCGATGAAGCGGAGGGGAAACATTGAAAGGGAATGTGATTTTTTACATTAAGAAAAGGAATTCCTTTGGCTTCTGATTAGCCTCTATAGGGTTTGTGCTTCCCTTGTCGTAGGGTTTTCCTTTGGTTACAATATCTATGACCCTGTTTTTATAGTGGTGACAGTGTTTATGACCCTGCTTTTATTTTGGTTACAACTTCTATGACCCTCTTAGCCATTCATATATTAGAGAACAACTGTCACCACGTGTATTTTGGCTTCTCAATAGCCCCTATAAGGTTTTTGCTTCCTAGCTTTGTCCTAGGGTTTTCCTTTTGATGACAACATTCATCTCTTGATGACTTATTGTACTTAACATTTTTGGGTTTAAGGTTTAAGATTTAGGGTTTAGGGCCTTGGTGCTAAACCCTAAAAAATTAACCCTAAATCCTAAACCATATTGTACAACACATGTTCTTTTGGTTAGGTTTAGCCCCTTTAGGGTTTGTGTTTCCCTTGGCCTAGGGTTTTTAAAATTTCTTTGGTTACATTGTTTATGACCCTATTTTTTTTATAGTGGTGACAGTGTCTATGACCCTGTTTTTATAGTGGTGACAGTGTCTATGACCCTGTTTTTATAGTGCTGATAGTGTCTATGACCCTGTTTTTATAGTGGTGATAGTGTCTATGACCCTGTTTTTATTTTGGTTACAACGTCTATGACCCTCTTACCCATTCATATATTAGATGAGAACTGTCACCACATGTATTTTGGCTTCTCATTAGCCGCTATAGAGTTTGTGCTTCCTATTTCATAGGGTTTTTTCTTTTGGTGACAACATTCATCTCTTAACGACTTACTGTACTTAACATTTTAGGATTTAAGGTTTAAGGCCAATGCCCTAAGCCCTAAACCGTACACCATATTGTACAACACATGTTCTTTTGGTTAGGTTTAGCCCCTTTAGGGTTTGTGCTTCCTTTGTTCTAGGGTTTTCCTTTGGTTACATTGTCTATGACCCTGTTTAATATTGGTGACAGTGTCTATGACCCTTTTTTTATAGTGGTGACATCGTCTATGGCCTTGTTTTTATTTTGGTTACAACGTCTATGACCCTACTTTGGTGACAATAGTGGTGACACTGTTTTTTATGGTGGTGATACCACTAATAACACTTTCTCTTGTTCTACGATTTTCATTCGGTGAAAGTTTTGGTGACACTGTTTTTATGGTGGTGACACCGCTAATAACACTTTCTACTGTCCTATGGTTTTACTTTGGCGACAATTGTGGTGACACTGTTTTTATTGTGGTGACACAACTAATAACACCACTAAAATTTAAAATTTAATGTTAATAAAAAAATCTCCTTGTAATCCTAATTCCTAACAGAAGGATCTACTATTTACGTGTTTCCCCTCCATTTAGTGTGAATCCAAACAAATCTATCCAAATCAGTGGCGAAATAGATGAAAAAAAGAAGCAAATAGGTATATAACCGAAGAAAAGTTCAAGAGAAGTTACTAGTTCATCTTCCCACGAAATCTATCAGCTTCAAATCCATTTGCAAATCATAGCGCTCTCTCATCCAGTCGCCCTCCTTCATCGACCACCACCATTGTCATTGCCACCAACAACCTCCGCCTCCCCTCTAATTATCGCTAGTGTGGACACAAGAAATGGGGAGGTTGCAAGAACTCCTTCGCAATTTGTTTCGATGTTGGTTGAGGGCTTGGTTGTTAGGGATGGGCGAGGGGTGACAGCACCAGTGGCGGATGACCGGGGGACAGAGAAGAAGAAGCACAGGAAGGCGCCTCTAATGGCATATTGAGTTTGGCCAAGGGAAGGAGAAGAAAAAAAAGGGCTTATATAGTCAGGGGCAAAATTATCTTTTTGGGATACTCACCTAATTTATATATATATAAGAAAATGGACATTGAGCTAAATTTTGTCCCCCAAATGGACAATATGCAAAATTTGCCTTTTTTTTGTAGGCGTTTTTGATAGATTTACAAGTTTTTTTTGACCTCGTAGAAAAAATCATCAGCACCCCTCTCCCTTCGCTAGAGTTTGAAGATAGGCTCTATTGGCAACCTGGTCCTAATGGATGGTTTGCAACTTCTAGTGCCTTAAAATTTATTACGAACTTAAACGACAATGAACTAGAATTTTTCTCTGGAATATGGACAATTAATTGTCCGGCCACCAAAGGTTAGAAATTTTCTATGGAAGTTGGGACTAGATAGTTTACCAACTAAAGTGAGGCTATGAAACAAAGGAATGCATACGCCCATGGACTGCATATTCTGTAATTTGAGGGAGGAAGACGCTCTCCACATCCTTATGGAATGCCCGACAACCCTTATTAGACATGTATATGAGTATTGTATGATCAAGTAGGAAGTTGATCTATTGAGGTCATCTGAGCTTATACGGATTGTATAAATAGGAGGGCCTCACCTTGTAACAGACTTATTCATTCATAATATAGAAAACACAAATCAAGAAACTCTCTCTTCTGTAACTAACTCCTAACAGAAAAGAGTTTAAGCTCCATTAATGGAGTCTGATTGAAGCTCGATTAAGAGCTAGTTCAACTTCTTGTCATGGTATTAGAGTTGCACGAAACAATCCACTTTCAACGCTTTTGGTGATTTCGTTTTGATTGCAGCGATGGACACACACGTTCAAGTTCCTGGTGATTTCGGCAACCACATGAACGATCCTCTGTGGCTATCGAATTTAGATCATCCCGGCGCTCAACTGGTGGCAAGGGTATTCAATGGGTCTAACTTCCTGAGTTGGAGTAGAGGGATCCAGATGGCTCTTGGGGCCAAATGGAAGATCGGATTCATCGACGGCAGCTTCCAGCAAGAGGAGATTCAACCTGGAGATTCGTAGAGGTGGAAACAATGCGATTTCATGGTGCGCTGTTGGATTTTAAATTTGATGGCACCAAATCTTGCAGAAGGATTCATGTATGCAGAGTCAGCAAGGGATTTGTGGATGGATATTATTGAAAGGTATGCTCAATCGAATGGACCTTTATTGTATCAGTTGAAGAAAAACTTGTGGAATACAGTTCAAGGGAGCTTATCTGTTAATGATTACTATGGAAAGATTAAGAAATTGTGGAGCGAGATTCTTAGTCTTGAAGGAGTTCCTAAATGTACTTATGGAGCTTTTAACAGATGTACTTGTGAAATGAAGAAGAAGGTTACATAATTGGATAATTGTAACAAATTGCTTCAGTTTCTCATGGGGTTGAACGATTGCTATGATAGTGCAAGAAATCAGGTTCTTGCGACAAAGCCTTTACCGACTGTAGACAAAGCTTACTATCTGATTCAGCATGTGGCTACATGGGTGGAAGGAGATGGAAAGATTCAGGTGCAAGATGCCAGTGCTCTGTTTGTGAAAAAATCTTCTGGGGAGAAGAAATATTCAAATAAAGAAAAGTATGATAAATCTGACAAAAAGTGCACTCATTGTGGGATGAAAGGGCACTCAGTTGAGGGTTGCTTTAAGATCATTGGATATCCGGAGTGGTTCAAGAATCCAAAGGGAAAGACTGAATCACGAACAGCTGCTACAGTTGCAGGATTGCTTGATTCACCATTGGAGGGTAATGGGCAAGATACACAGTTGGACATGTCATTTGTGAATGTTGTGTGTCATGAAGTTTTGAAAGCTATGAAGGGGAAGGAAGTCATGGCATCTACAAGTTTTGTAGGTACAAATTTTGCTTTGAATTCTTCTAAATTCAGTTTTGAGAATTCAAACTTGTGGATCATCGATTCAGGGGCCACAGACCATATGACTTGCAATGGTGCATTTCTTAAGAATAGAAAATGTCTTCCTCGTCCGATTAGTGTTTGTCTACCTGATGGGTAGACAAACACTAATCGGACGATTAATTGGTGATATCAAACTGACATGTGGACTGATACTACAGGATGTGTTTTATATTCCTGAATTCAAAATAAATCTTCTTTTTGTTGGGAAATGAGTAGATGATACAGCTCTTGAAGTGATTTTTAAAAGGTCCAAATTCATGTTTCAGGACCCTAAGAGTGGCAAGGCCATTTTCAGTGCAGCTAGACTCACAAAGCAACTTTACAAGGCTCAGTTGGAGACAGATGAGGTTGATGACAGAGAGAAGAGGCATCTTGTAGGAGTTATTGTTGATATGAAACCTACTAATAAGACTATATCTAGTCATCTGTTTCATAATAGATTGGGGCATATGTCTTTTTCAAAACTGTAGCATGTTCAAGGTTGTAGTGTGTCACATGAGTTAAACAATTTCTGTGAACCTTGTGTGTTGGCCAAGCATCATTCACTGCCTTTTGAATTGAGCACTTCTATTGCTAATGAAAAGTTTGCCTTGATTCATATTGATTTGTGGGGACCCTATAGGGTTCAGAATATCAATGGTGCTCGATATTTTGTTACTATTTTGGATGATTTTAGTAGGGCTGTCTGGACACATTTGGTTACAGATAAGACACAGGTTGCATCAACTGTTACAAATTTTGTGTTGATGATTGAAGCACAGTTTCAGGCAAGAGTTAAGATCATTAGAATTGATCATGGAACTGAGTTCTTTAAATGTCAACAGTTTTTTAGAAGCAAGGGAATCATCCACCAGCAGTCTGTACCTTATGTTCCTCAACAAAATGGACGTGTTGAGAGGAAACATAGAAACTTGCTTGATACTGCAAGAGCCATTCGTTTTCATGCCTCATTGCCTCTTAAATTCTGGGGTGAGTGTGTTTTATCTGCTACTCACCTGATAAATCTTATGCCTTCATCTGTGTTAAAATGGAAAACTCCTTATGAGAGGTTATATGGTCATTGCCCTGATTACAATCATTCAAGGGTTGTAGGTGTCTTTGTTATGTGTTGAGGAGAGGTCTAAACTCAGATAAGTTTGCTGCTAGAGCCAAAAAGTGTGTGTTCCTTGGCTATCCTGCGGGACATAAGGCTTATAAAGTCTTTGATTTGGATGACAGCAAAGTGGTCCTGAGCAGACTTGTCCTTTTCTACGAGGATTCCTTTCCTTTTGCCTAAACAGAAATTCCAAAACTTGGAACCTCTATACCCAAGCCTATATTGCCATTGGTTAACCCAACTTCTTGTCAATCACCTACCCAATTACCTGTTTTTAACCCAACTTTGTCCCCATTTGATATTGTCTTATATACATCTTTGTCATCTTCCCCCTCTTCTGATTCATTGCCCGAGCCATTTGAATCCAATTCAGATACTTCTGAATCAATTTCCTCTCATGTACCTCCACATCCTCAACCCCCCCATTCCCGAGACCAAACGACAATCTAGACAAACTCATGTTCCTGCTCACCTAAAGGATTTCTATTGTCCTACTATTACTTCTTCAATGTCTAGTTCTTTTATGGTTTCTTCACTGGATAACCAAAAATTTTACCCTCCTGAGTATGTAGCTTCTCTAGCCAATGTTTTATCTCTCCATGAACCATCATCCTACATACAAGCTAAGAATGATCCTTTATGGATTGAAGCTATGCAGAAAGAACTCAATGCCTTGGACACAAACAAGACATGGGTTCTCACATCCCTACCTCCTAGGAAAGTTGCAATCGGATGCAGATGGGTATATAAAATCAAATTTTGTCCTGATGGATCAATTGAACGTTAGAAAGTTCGTTTAGTAGCCAAGGGTTACAATCAGGTTAAAGGTAAAGATTTGAAGCACACGTTTTCCCCAGTTGCAAAGTTTACTACTGTGAGATTGTTGTTTGCTTTATAAATAACGCATTTTTACATGGATTCCTTGACGAGAAAGTGTACATGGATGTACCTCTTAGGTATGAAAGTGCATCTCCTCGGCAAGTATGCAAGTTAAAGAGGTCTTTGTATGGCCTCATGCAAGCTTCAAGGTAATGGAACATTGAGTTGTCAAAGTTTCTTATTGCACAGGGATATAAAAAATCAATGTTTGATTTCTCTTTGTTTGTCAAGCAAGTGCCATCTGGATTGATTGTGATCCTAGTATATGTAGATGATCTACTGATAACAGGAGATGATATTACTGAAATTCAGAGCATCAAGAATGCTCTTCACAATGCTTTCACAATCAAAGATCTGGGTGAGGTTCGATACTTGCTGGGATTGGATGTTTCTCGCACTGAAAAGGGTACTCTACTGAACCAAAGGAAGTATATCCTCGATATTTTAACAGATAGTGATATGCAAGATTGTAAGTCTTCTCCTTTTCCTATGCCTAGAGGACTGAAGTTAAGCACTGATGTGGGTGATTTGTTTGATGATCCTGAGAGGTATAGACGTCTGGTGGGTCGATTGATATACTTGAACATGACCAGGCCTGATATCTCTTACTCTATAAAACACCTTAGCCATTTCATGAGTTCTACCAGATTACCTCATTGGCAAACTGTTATGCACGTTGTTCGTTATCTTAAAGGCACATTCAATATGGGTTTACTGTATCCAAGTGCAAATCATCTTCAATTGACAGCTTTTTGCGATGCTGATTGGGGAAACTGCATGTTTTCAGGCAGATCTTTGTCTGGGTATTGTGTATTCCTGGGTAATGCATTGATCTCCTGAAAAACGAAGAAACAACCTACTGTATCCAAGTCCTCCACTGAAGCAGAGTATCGATGCTTGTCTAAAGCATCTGGTGAACTTATTTTGTTGGATTCTGTACTAGAAGGGTTGAAGTGTCAAATTCCAAAAGCCAATTCCCCTGCACTGTGACAACAAAGCGGACATTCATATAGCTGAGAACCCCATCTTTCATGAAAGAACTAAGCACCTACGCTTAGATTGTCACTATGCTAGAGAAAGGCTTCAAGAGGGGTTTCTTCTTCCTTCATTCGTACGTTCTCAGAATCAAGTGGCAGATATCTTTACCAAGCCTCTAGGAGAAGAGCAGCATCGAATTCTGTCTGTCAAGCTTGGACTTGTGGCCACCACTTGTCCAGCTTGAGGAGGGGATATTAGATTGTATATGAGTACTTAATGATCAAGTAGGAAGTTGATCTATTGAGGTCAGCTGAGCTTATACGGATTGTATAAATAGGAGGGCCTCACCTTGTAACAGACTTATTCATTCATAATACAGAAAACACAAATCAAGAAACTCTCTCTTCTGTAACTAACTCCTAACAGAAAAGATTTTAAGCTCCATTGATGGAGTCTGATTGAAGCTTGATTAAGTGCTAGTTCAACTTCTTGTCAACCCTAAGAACCATTGGAACTCTGGGTAGCGCAATTGAACGACAAGTGAGAAATGCTGACAAAAGCAACCAAAGCACAAAGATCATTACTAATTAAATATTTCGACAACTAAACCCTGAGCAAAAAGCCCCTGGCATTCTCCTAGTGGTGCATTTGGACTAAAAGAAATAAAATTATCTTTATTAGCCAAAACTTACTAATAATAGAGGAGCTCATAGCGACAATCAAGAATCATATGAAAAATTGGAAAAAAAAAAAACAAAACAAGATGAACCAGATGAAGACGATGGAAAAACAATGGGAATTAAACCCAGAAAAAATCCTCATAAAAGGAACATCATTCGATGGCTTAAACCTGATCCCAACACTCTCAAACTCAATTTTGACGGTGCTAAATCTCTTTCTGGCTTGGGCTCTGTAGGGTTTGTGATCAGGGACGCTGAGGGGAAGATCTTTTCGTGTGGTGCCAAAGGGTACAAGAGGATGTCTGCACTTCAGGCGGAGGCTGTTCGTCTGCAGCTTGGGTTGCTAGACGCTTGTCGGTTTGGGATCCGTAGTACGTCTTGAAGTGGAAGGTGACTGCCTCACGATTGTTAACGCAATCAACGGTGTTTGGTCGATTCCTTGGGAGATTGAGATTCTTCGCTCGGAATCTTTCCGATTGCTTCGCTGTTTTGAGGTGGCTTCTGTTACTCATATCTTTAGGGAAGCCAACAAAGTAGTTGATCATCTCGCACACCTAGCCTTAGAGTCCGCTTCGTCATCCTGGGGTTCTGATTCTGAGTTCCAGACTCTCGTACGCAGGGACGCTCTTGGGTAGCGGTAAAACCGCGGTTTGACACCCCAAACTCTCGCCTGTATAAAAAAAATTACAAGTTTTGATCTTCATAATAATGAACCCCCCCCCCCCCAAAAAAAAAAACAAAATACATCAATTTTACCAGCAGAAGTCAAAGTCCTAAAGGGATTAAAAAAAGTAGCTCATCTAGACATTAGTTAAGTAGTTGATTATTAAATTAAGAAGACAATCTTAGGCCTCGTTTAGTATGAAGTATGAATGTGGTAATCGGAATGGGAATGGAAATCAGAATCGGAATAAAAAGTTGGAATAAGTCATTCCCGAAGGATGTTGTTTGGTATAATGTCGGAATAAGAAATTCATAAACACCAACACCTAAAAACACACAAATTCATCCTATCAAATTCAAAATCACACATTCATCAATCTGGAATAACAAATCCACAAACCAAATAAATTCATCCTATAAATTAAAAAAAAAAGAATTGAAGAGGAGGGCGGCACTGTGTTGAAGTTCAACACCAGTTGAACACTGAGGAGGGAGGGCTGCGCAACGGTGGTCCAGAAGAACGAGGAGGAAGGGTTGGGTGGCGCCGGTGGCGATGCCACAATCTGGGCGCGCGTGACGGAAAACCCAGGTGGTCGACAAGGGAGAGAAGCGGATTACATAGTTGGCGGAAACGACGACACCGGCTAAAATCCCAGATCTTGGTGATGGGGGCGACACCGGTGGCGGTTGTAGCGACGGACGATGGCGGCGACTGTAGATGGTGGCAGTAGCAGCGACTATCTAGGTGGTCGGAGAGAGAGAAGTGGACTACAATGGCGATGACGGTAGCGGCGAATATTCTAGATCTGGACGATTGACACCGGTGTCGGTCAGTCGGACGATGGCGACGACGGGTGGTGGTGGCGGCGGCAGCCAGTAGTGGTGGGGGACATCGGAGACAGATGGAGGAAGAGGGAGATTGGGGTTGTTGGGTTTGAGTTGGGGAGGGTAGAAACTGGGAATGGCTCATCCCCCAAGTTTAGGTGAGGAATGGAAAATGCCCAAAATTGGGGATGAAAGGATTACCCGGTAATCGATTTCATTACGGGTTTTGTCGTACCAAACACAAAAACCGTAATCACTCATTCCGATTCCCATTTTTTGATTCCCGATAATGGATACCAAACAGGGCCTTAATATCATATACAATATATCAACAAGATCTCCTTGGGAGATTCAAATTATAAGTGCAGCTATTTACCTTATTTTTACTCGATCAGTTGGAGGGTTTCCAGATTTTCCACTCTATTAGGGAAGGTAAATCAAGGGGCCACTTATAGAATTTTTTTTAAATTGGCAAAAAAGTAAAAAAAAATTTGGAAAATAGCCAAAGATCCAAAATATTTTGGTAAATAGCCAAAACGGGGCTAAGTCATTGTTACAAACAGCGACTCTAGTCCAAATTTAAAAAAAAAATAAATAATAAAATCGCTGGTATAAACAGCGACTTAGGGGTATTTTTAGATTTTTTTTAAATTGTCAAATATTGATATAGTTAAAAAGGCAAAAAAAAAAAAATAGAAACGCTGTTTGTAACAGCGGGTTTCTTTTGTCAAAATCTTGTACCGTAGCCCCACCCCCCACTGCTTTCCTCTCCCTCTCCTTTTGCCCTTTTCCCGTACCACCGTAGCCCCCCACCCCCCTCTCTCTCTCATTCTCTCTATTCCCCCTTTTCTCATTGTTCACTTTTTAAAAAAATAATAAAATAACATAGTGTCGCGGTTTTAAACCGCGACTCTACTGTATTTTTTTCTTTTTTTAAAAAAAAAATATTTTTAACTAAATAAATACACTACAAAAATAAAAAATATTTAAAAGTCGCGGTTTAAAACCGCGACTTTATTATTTTATTATTTTTTTATAATTGGGACTAAAGTCGCTGTTTGTAATAGCGACTTTATTATTTTATTATTTTTTTATAATTGGGACTAAAGTCGCTGTTTGTAATAGCGACTTAGCCCTGTTTTGACTATTTACCAAAATACTTTGAATCTTTGGCTATTTTCCAAATTTTTTTTTATTTTTTGGCCAATTTAAAAAAAAAATCCCACTTATATGCATAAATGTAAAGTTGATACTAGATATATATATAACCCTATTCCTATAGGTTTTATAGCAATTCTTGTCTACTATTACTAAATAAATAAAAATAAAAAAAACACTAAAGTAGAAGGTGGAAGCTTTAGGGTGTTGCTTTTTATACCCACAAAATTTACTATTTACACCCAAAATCCAAGTTTTTTTTTTAAATAAACCCTACGCCTCCTGAGTCATAGACGTGTGACTCAAGAGGGGCAGGGTATGTATATAGAAAAAAATAGCTGCGCCTCTTGAGTCACACACATATGACTCAAGATGCGTAGGGTTTATTTAAAAAAAAACAAAAACTTGGATTTTGAGTGTAAATAGTAAAATTTTCGGGTGTAACTAACAACCCCTAAGCTTTATCGTCTCGTACATCATCCTTATTCCTATAGGTTTTATCGTCTCGTACATCATCCTTATACATGTTTCTTCATGAAAACCAAGGGTCAAATATTGCGTGGATGCATCTGCTTCACACGTACACGCACGCAAGGGAAAAAAAAATTTAAAGAAGAAGGTGCAATGTGCTGCTTTTGTAGGGCCTGCATCCAACAGCAGACTGGCCGGGATACTGAGCTTGCATGGTGATGGCTACCTTATATTATGAGGTGTAGATAGAGGGAAGAAATTAACACATCACTAGCTAGCTTATAACCTCAATGGCGAACAGATATGAGTTGTCTAGGATGGGAAGCTGCGAGGGGGGGACCAGAAATGAGGCCAACAACAATGGAAGTTCACGGGTGTTGCACGCGACACCAATCAAAGCGTACATCTGCAAATTCTGCTCCAGGATATTCCTCAACTCACGAGCTCTAGGTGGCCACCAGAACGCCCACAAGAGGGAAAAGACCGCGCTGAGGTTGATGATGGAGTCCGGTGTCTTCCCCAACCGCCATTACAAGATGGTGGAGAGGAAGGAAATCAGCTGTAGTCATGGAATTGATCTGAACAATCCACCAGCAGGATCAGATGATGTGGAATCAAGTACTAGTATTGCAGCCAAAGCTATTAATGACGATCCGAATCAAGAATATAATTTAAGCAACTCATTCCATGGAAGCTGTTTCCAGCAGCACCAATTCAAATTCTTTTCAGACCAACACAAATCGCCTGAAGCCACTATTAACTATATGGCTAACAATTACGCCGGCAATAAGCAACCGGATTCCTCCATCAGCTCCGACGCAGGAGGCACCGTGATGGAACAGCCAAACTATCAGTTGTCTACTGCTGATGTTCACAAGTTGGATTTGGATCTTCGCCTTTAGATGGTTAATTACTATATACTGTTTATATATATATATATATATATTCAATCCATCGATTCTTATTAATTCTTAATTATTAAATTTGGGGTTTTTACGTACGCAATGTAAGCATGCTTTTTCAATTTCAATAATGTTGTGGAAGGGGCAACTTACTTCAGTTAAGAACCTGGCCGACCTGTAATTTTAAACTTAATTGCATCGTCGTCCTCATATAATTCTACAGGACGCCAGCTAGCTTGTCTGTGGCAGCTTCGTAAAAAATCTGGTTGTTGTACGTACTTGAATTGATTTCCTGTTAAATAAGAAATAATTTGTGTCTACGCCAAATACATGGATACTTATTGATTGAAGTATATGTATTGAGACTGTGGCACTATATTTTTCACTCTTTTAAGATAGAGATCGACATTGAGACTATTGTTGAATATTTATAATGCATACTTTTTGTACGCATTCTGTTTCGCATATTTTCATGTTTTTGGGAATTTAGATATCGTCTAAATTAATTGAAGCAATAGTTATTGAATTTGATAAACTGAAAATGTTTGATGAAAATGTACACTTTTTTTTAACATGATATTAACATATACTAGTTCTGAATAGCTTTGAATTAACCGTGCTTGCACTTCACTTCACTCCACATATGATATATGAAGACTCCACCTTGATCGTAAGACCTTGAGCTAACTATATGCAGGACACGAACAGGTCGAATGATGAAAGACAAAACTAATACTTAGCTTCAAGGTCTTGAAAGCAAGGTCAATCCTTCTCTTTTGGTGTCCGTTTACACTGAGCAACATATCTTTTATATAATGAACTCTTGACGGGATGTGGGCCATAAGGTTATAAGGAAAGTTCTTCTGGCCATAAGGTTATAAGGGTTTTTGGGCCTCACTTGTTTTTGGGCCCATTCCATCTTTACATACTTGTCATATATATTCTTGTCTTCTTTATCTAACCTATTTCATGAAAGAAGATTTCATAAAATCGGCCCAAGGACAATAATCCAGATTGCCGAATCCTCTATATCCAAAATGGGCACATCATGGGCTGGAGACTTTGGAAAGAAAGGATTCTGTGGATTCCCAACTTCAAACGGCTCTCCCTCCAAAATGAATGAAGACCGGCTACTGATAGTCATTGATAGGAGATAAGAGGAAATCAAGCACGCTACATTGTTTACTACGCTCAAGTCTTTGTAAAGCATCCTTTTTGCTCTCAGATTCTAAAAGTTTAAAAACACATTAGGTTGAGAGACGCAAGAGCTTATTTCACAAGTCATTTGTCTTACACTTGGTGTTGCTACATTCTATCTGGACACACTTACGTGTGTTGTGAGGGCTTCCATTTCACTTGTAAGGTTGAGTGCCAGAATAGAAGCGGTGAGGCTTTGTATAGAAGAAGGGAAGTTCTTCTAGGAGGTTCTAGGCTCAAGGAAAGTGAAATAAGAAGTGTTAAATCCTACGGGTTGCTAACCCTAGGCGGGGACGTAGGCCAAGTTGGTGTCGAACCTCGTTAACAATTCGTGTGTTCATTTATTTACTACGCATTTATCTTCATTACTTGTTTTTAGCTTATCAAACTTAGATTGTCATATCAAGGTCTTGACAAGGTTCTCTGCATTGTATCTAGAGTAATTTTTAAATTGCGAAAATCTTGCATATTCTATTCACCCCCCCTTCTAAAGTATTGTTCATCGCCTTATAGACTCTTCAATATAGATTTGACCAGTGGCAGCCATGGAATTTTTCAGAGAGGAGGCGAAATTTTTGTTTTGAAAATTTTTAAAGCAATATTAACATATAGCAGTAACTCGTAAAAGTATCCCATCTGTCTCTGTTTGGATCTGTAACTCATCCACAAGCACTTAATACATCTAACTTTGTCCATTTCCCTACTCTTCTGTTCTCTTTCTTAAGCTATTTTAAAAAACTTAAAGCAATCTTTCTACACCGACCTTCTCATCCAATGCCTTCAAATTCTTTCAAAGGTCATTTCCTTTGCTTAGGCTACAAGGACTTTGGCATTCTTCTTAGCTTGCTTGTACTCTACTCGTTGACATTCTCTTTCACCATTGTTGGAACTACTCGCCACCCTTCTGTACATCATCGCCTTAGCCCTAACCACCCTATTCACTTCTTCGTTCAACCATGTCTCTTTTCCTTTGTGCCTACTACTCTCCTATGATGCACTCAAGACTCCATGAGCCACTCTTTGGCTGCATTCTGCCATTGAATGCTTGTCTCCTTTCGCAAAAATTAGTTCACAATAGCATAGTCGAAGTCCATCGAAAACAAAAAAAAAGCAAGCATGTTGTCGATCATTATGGCCTTGAAGTCCCCCATCCATGCACTGAACTATACCCATAACTGGTCTGTCCTATGTGACCTTGAAGTCCTCTTTCCACTATGTCCCCTTTGTCCCTGGGATACTTCTAACCGTGGCGTCAAGCTCCTCCCAAAATCTTATCTTCTCCTTCTGACCACGTTTAACTTGTGGGACATGCATACTAACAATGTTGAGTAAGACCCCCTCGATAATAAGCATAATTACTATCATTATGCCATTCATGCGATCTACCTTGAGCAAATGCTCTCTTCAGTTCCCGTTTATAAGGATCCAAACTCCTTCAAATTAAGGGTGTGTTTGCTAGTGGGGCACCTTTTGGGGGGATGGAAATTATTTTTAGGGGTGGACGGGATGAAGATTATTTATGTAAAATAATCCCATTTGTGTTTGATTGGATTTGGTTAAATGTAGATTAATTTTATAATGGAATAGAATGAAAAGACAAAAATACCCTTGTCTTTTGCCCTCTTTCTCACTCTCTCTCTCTATCTCTATCTCCTCTCGTCGTTTTCATAGTCTACAATGTACTCTCTATCTCTCTTCCTTGTTTTCAAGATTTGAGCTCCGGACGATGTGACCGAAAATGAACCCGCGCGCGAGTGATCGGGCTGGAGAGGAACCCTCTCTCGATCGGACTAGAGACGAGGAAAAAGGGGTGTGGGAGTGAGCTGTCGATGGGGAAGACAACAGGGAAGAAGGGATTGATGGGGCCGGACAGAGCGGTTGAAGCAGGTGGTGGAGATGGGGAATAAGATGTCGAAGAGGGTGGTGGAGAGGGGAGTGGAGGTGTTGGCAGAGACGGAGGCGCGCTGAAGATCATGGGTCAGCTGCTGGTTCGAGGAGGAGTGCCACCTCACCCAGTAGCTCATGTGGCATCAGAAGCAGTTGCAATTGAACACCAGCAGATGGTCGCTGCCAGACTTCACGGCTCCTCCCCTATTATTGGGACCTTTCTGGTTTGGCACATGATTCAAGTTCAAATTTTAGGGGAAATTCACTTTATCAAATTCAGTGGTTGCAAAGGCAATTTCAGATCTTTCAACTTCCCATCCCGTCAACCTCTTATCACCAATGTAGAGAAAATCCACTTTTTTCAACCCCATCCACACCCCCAAAATCCCCATGTCGCCCACTTCTTCCACCCTCCTCCCAAACACCCATGCGCGCCTCCAAAAAATTAACTCCTACCCCTCCTAAAGACTCTTATCCAGAGGCGGAGCCAGGGGGCATGGGGGAGCACGTGCCCCTCCCCTCATCCGAAAAATTACCTAGGAGTATTCTCCTCGTCGCTAGCTTAGTTTTGATATATAATACGCCATAATCCAACATCTGAGTAAAAAGTTATGAATGTTTGAAAATTGTAGCTCTATTAATCGCTTTAATTTTATTCCAATAGACTATATACTTTTATATTTTACTTAAATTGACATTCACATATTGTAAATCATCTCGAGAGCTTCGAAACCATATGTTATATTACTTATTTTGATAATTTGGTAAGAAGTTACGCAAGTTTAAATTTTTTATATCTAGTTATACACTATTAAATTTTAAGAATACAACAAATTAAATATTGACTCAATGTTTATTT
The DNA here is from genome assembly GCA_963922045.1 of Persicaria maculosa. NCBI lineage: Eukaryota > Viridiplantae > Streptophyta > Magnoliopsida > Caryophyllales > Polygonaceae > Persicaria > Persicaria maculosa. The sequence goes on from OY998266.1 coordinate 10,837,790, forward strand.
ATTGAATTTATATCCTTACTTTGTCAGTTTTCTTTTCTGTGACTATTTAATTAATTTATTTATATTTCTTTATATTTTTAATGGAGAAAAAATAATAAAGTTTTATCATAAATCGAAGTCATATTATCTTAAAATAACATCATTTAATTTATAATTATCATATTACATACATATCGTTATGCTACTTTCATCTAAAATGACACCGTATATACAGGGTCGTGCAAATTTTTTCGGGGGCCCGGTGCTAAAAAATTAGGCCCAATTTATATTTTTGGCAAATTAATTTTATATAAATGTGTTATATAAAATGTGCTATATAACATAGAAATATGATATAACTTTTTATTTTTTGATTAATTTTTTGCATAAAAATATTGTAGATAATTCTTGCAAAGCTTCTGTATTTCGAAACTTCATATCGCAATTCAAAAAATTAGTAATAATGTACTAATTTATATAGTGATGATTTTTTGTGAGTGTTTGACACTCAAATGAATGAACACCAATAATTTAATATGTTTTTTCCTTTTAAAAAAAGCTCTTGAAAGGGGAAAACAAAAAGAAAACTCAGATAAAGGTCTACGGAACATCATCATTGAAGGAGACAATCAAGTTCTAATCAAGGCGATAAAGGAAGAAGCCAACATTAAGTGGGAAATTATGCATCAAGTGGAGAAGATCAGAGAAATGGCAAAGCACTTTGACTTTATAGACTTCAAACATTGCTTTAGAGAAGCAAATAGAGTAGCTGATTATATAGCTAGATATGGAATCATATGTAATAGAATGACTATCCCTTTTAACAGGGAATTGTACTCCATCATCCTTCAGGATGATCAAGGAGGGATACTACGTTCAGCGTAGCATCCTCCTAATTTTTGCCCATTGTAAAAAAAAAAGAAGAAAACTCAGATAAATAAACAACAATAATGTAGTATATTTTTTCCCTTAAAAAAAGGAGAAGCTTTTTAATGGAAAAAAAAAAGAAAACTCAAATTAATAAAAAAAGCTCAAATAAATAAAGTCAGTAAAATACACTACGGAGTAATTTAATATATTTTTTCTTTTTCTTAAAATAGAAGACACAGGGACCAAATACATACCTACCGCACGCCTCTACCAATGAGCCACTCTGAACAAGTGAAATATTATGGAAAATCTTTATTATATACCAAATAAAATTAATATGGGGCCCCAAAATTTTACAATGGAGATCTACTACTTCATTATATGCTTCATTCCCTATAACACAAAAATGTTTTGACATTTATTTAATCTTAAAAAAATTAAAAAAATTATATTTATATTACTAACATCTATTTTAATATATTCATAAAATTTTATTTTGAAAAATCATTTTTTGAACTTTTTAATAATTATAATTTGTTAAATATTGCTTTTTTTATTTTTTTTAAATTATAAAATATGATTTTTCAAAATAACATTTTATGAATATATAAAAAAATATGTTAGTAATATAAATATAATTTTTTAAATTTTTTTAAGATTAAATAAATGTCAAAATATTTTTGTGTTGTAGGGAGTGATATATATAGTGAAGTAGAAGATCTCCATTCAATGGAGATCTACTACTTCATTATATGCTTCATTCCCTATAACACAAAAATGTTTTGACATTTATTTCATCTTAAAAAAATTAAAAAAATTATATTTATATTACTAACATCTATTTTAATATATTCATAAAATTTTATTTTGAAAAATCATTTTTTGAACTTTTTAATAATTATAATTTGTTAAATATTTCCTTTTTTATTTTTTTTAAATTATAAAATATGATTTTTCAAAATAAAATTTTATGAATATATAAAAAAATATGTTAGTAATATAAATATAATTTTTTAAATTTTTTTAAGATTAAATAAATGTCAAAATATTTTTGTGTTGTAGGGAGTGATATATATAGTGAAGTAGAAGATCTTCATTGCCACCTGACACACGACGATCTTCACGTGGATGTTGAACTAAAGCAATGGAGATCTTCTACTTCACTATATATATCACTCCCTACAACACAAAAATATTTTGACATTTATTTAATCTTAAAAAAATTTAAAAAATTATATTTATATTACTAACATATTTTTTTATATATTCATAAAATTTTATTTTGAAAAATCATATTTTATAATTTAAAAAAATAAAAAAGGCAATATTTAACAAATTATAATTATTAAAAAGTTCAAAAAATGATTTTTCAAAATAAAATTTTATGAATATATTAAAATAGATGTTAGTAATATAAATATAATTTTTTCAATTTTTTTAAGATTAAATAAATGTCAAAACATTTTTGTGTTATAGGGAATGAAGCATATAATGTAGTAGTAGATCTCCATTGGTCAGGTGGGTATGTTTCCTAAAACCAATGATGTTGTCAATTTTGGTAAGAATCATAAAATCCAAAAAAAAAATGAAGTTGAATGTTTTAGCCTAACTTGGAAGATTGTCAAAATTCCTTTTATGGTATTTCTAGTAACTTACACAAAATCGTCCTTCAAACACGAATCTTTTCATAGAACTATCTACATATTATAAACTTTTGAGTGGTATTAATTGAAAAATGCTAAATTTTCACGTTAATCTTATATAATCTAACATTAAAACAATTGTTGTTTTACAAATGTTGATTTTTCTGGTGAAAAATTTTCTCTCCTAATTTTTTAGTCTATAAGATCAATTAAGTCATGTATTAATATAATGCCACAAATGTGTTATTTTTTTTTCTTTTTAATGTATCTTCATAAACATAATTATTTTTGGTAATTATAACTTTATTAGAAAAATAATATTGGATAATTAAAAGCTAATATTACATGTATGGTTTCAAAACTATATATAATTAATGTCTTTAGAACATATGCCATCTAATTTTTTATGTCTTCCAAATTAGTACTTTTTCAATAATTTTTGTTTGATTTTATAACAACTCAATCATTTTCATTGTAAATTAATTTAAAATATTTTAACATTTTATATGATTCAATTGAGTAGATTTGTAATTAAATATGCTTCATAAACAAAAGAATTTTTTATTTTTCTAATTGTAATTGCATTTACCTGCACCTCCTTCTTTTTCGGTATCGATCGATCACCTGCATAGAAGGAGAGGAAGAGGCGGAGGCTCCTCCGACGCTCAAGTCAGAGTGTGTTGGCTGTGTCAGAAGCCCCCGCAAACCCTAGTCGATCGATCATATATATAATGAGAGTTAAGGTTGGTGATTAGGGTTTACCGTGTAAATGACAATTATGCCCCGAGATCTTTTATCGAACTACTTTTGCTATATCAATTGCCCCTCGGGTTTCCTTATCACGATCTAGTGATGAGGGAAGACGAATAATTTGATACTCTTCACTTGTTATGATCAAAGATCACCAGTAATGCTTGCCCCCTGTCTTCGTTCCATCCTGCAAGCTTTAGCATTCTCAACCGAATAACATAATATAGTGTAGTGGGTGCATTATTAACTGATCAACTGAAAGTTATTGCACTTTGGCCTTAAGTAGAGAACCTTTGGCCTGAAATCGGCGTTCTTTTGGCCTTAAGTGGCGAACTATTGGCCTTGATTGGCGATCTATTAGCCTTAAGTGGCGAACCTTTGGCCTGAAATCGGCGTACTTTGACCTTAAGTGGCGAACTATTGGCCTTGATTGGCGATCTATTAGCCTTAAGTGGCGAACCTTTGGCCTGAAATCGGCGTACCTTGGCCTTAAGTGGCGAACCTTTGGCCTGAAATCGGCGTTCTTTTGGCCTTAAGTGGCGAACCTTTGGCCTGAATCGGCGTTCTTTTGGCCTTAAGTGGCGAACCTTTTGGCCTGAATCGGCGTTCTTTTGGCCTTAAGTGGCGAACCTTTGGCCTGAAATCGACGTACTTTTGGCCTTAAGTGGCGAACCTTTGGCCTGAAATCGGCGTACTTTGGCCTTAAGTGGCGTTCCATTGGCCATGAGTGACGATTCTGTTAGCCATGAGTGGCGATTCTGTAATTGTTTTTTTTTTGCTTTGATATAATGTTGTTCGATATATAGATGCACATATAAGCATTTGGAGAATTTATATGTCACCGATGCAATTAACCATGTAATAAGATTAATTAAAGAGCAAACTTTTCATCAAAATAGGACGTAGAGAACTTAGCTTTTGGGTCTCATATGCTGGACCGGCCGGACATGATACATTGCACTTCCAAGTGAGAAGTCCTGCCTTATGGAAGTTGGGCCTTTTTCCACCATTAGCTTGAATATGTGGGCTGATCTGCAATTTCCAAAAACTTCGGGCTGATTTTGTAATTAGTCCCAATTTGCAAAGTAACGCCCTCGGATTTATTACTTTATAATTAATTACAACTTGTAAAGTAACGTCCGTCTTCTCGTAGGGTTGGGAGAGAGCGGCGGCGGCGTTGGATTTCAAGGCTGACCTCGAGCCTTCTCTCCAGATCCGAAGGCCGACAACTCCATTGTCACATCAATGGCGGGCATCAATGGTGGGCGAGAGCTGATCTCGAAGCCGCGTCCTCGATCATCGTCCTGCCTTTGGCCCCGATTTCTACGGCGGCGAAGGATCCTTAGCGACGGATTGGGGTGTGCTTTCGGCGTGAGGCGGTGGTGCGACCAACGGCTCAGACGCGGTCTGGCCCGCTGGGCTCGATGGTTCGCTTGAGTGTCGGCTTTGGCCACCACCGCGGCAGTGCTTTCGACGACCGGTTGTGGAGGACGGGCGACTTTTCGGTGTTGGAATCGCCGTTGAGGAGGTCACTTCTGCTTCATTCTCTACACTTCCTTCTCTTTTAGATTCGACTGGGGGATCTCCGGTGAACCGGGCAAGGAGCGGTGGTAGTCCGGCATGCCCCTGAACTCTCAGCAAAGATCCGTAGCGAGAGGGCGAAGCGATCTCCATGGCTGATTAATTGGTTGATGTTTTCCTCGGCGGCACTGGGAGGGAGATGGCGACGGGGAGGAAGTCCCTGGTGTGATCAACGAAGCGACGGGCGGTGGTGCCGGTGCTCTCCTCGACGGCACTGGGAGAGAGACAGAGAGAGGGAACGACGGAGCAACGCCGGCCGCAGAGAGCAGGCGGAGCCGCTGACTATTGGATCTAGAAGCATGTCTCCCGCGGCCGCTAACAGTTGTTGAGCGAGCAGCCTGGGGCTTGTGGCCTTAGATCCGCCGGCGGCACCCTCTCCTAGGACTTGTGGGCGGAGGCAGAACAACCACCGCTTCATTATGCCCACCATCAGTCAACTTTTTTATTGAAAGATCCGATCTAGTAGCTTTTTGATCGATTTCCCACAGACGGCGCCAAATGTAATTGTATTTACCTGCACCTCCTTCTTTTTCGGTATCGATCGATCACCTGCATAGAAGGAGAGGAAGAGGCGGAGGCTCCTCCGACGCTCAAGTCAGAGTGTGTTGGTTGTGTCAGAAGCCCCCACAAACCCTAGTCGATCGATCATATATATAATGAGAGTTAAGGTTGGTGATTAGGGTTTACCGTGTAAATGACGATTATGCCCCTAGATCTTTTATCGAACTACTTTTTCTATATCACTAATATTTTATTTATATAATAGTCAAAAAATCTAGAATTAATTTTAATATTGAAATGAGTATTATGATAATTCTTGTTTGTATAACCACTTCTAGATTATAATATATAATTAATTTTAATATCACTAGTACAAAATTACTCATTAAGAGCGGTTTTTTATAGGGAAGGACAGCGCTTATTGTGGTGATGTTAATCAAAGCGCTTTGAGTATGGGTAAGAGCGGAAAATAAAAAGCGCTGTGAAAATGGGAAGGACAACGGTTTTTAGTAAAAAGCGCTGTCAAACTTGTTTTTTTATTTTTTTTTTTAAAAAATTCTAAACGACAGCAGTTTTCTAAAAAAGCGCTGTTGAAATGGGAAGGACATCGGTTTTTAGGAAAAGCCTTGTCAAACTTTTTTTTTAATTTTTTTTTTAATTTTGTAAACGACAACGCTTTTTCTGAAAAAGCGCTGTTAAAATTATAAGGATAGCGGTTATTAGTAAAAACCGCTATCATTCCTTTTTTTTTATTTTCGCTAAAAGACAGCGGTTTTGCTTAAAAACCGCTGTCTATGCATAAATTTTTTTTTCGGCCAGCTAAAATTAATATATTCATCCAGAAATCCCTGTTAATAATGTGATCAATCGATCATATCCAGATTCAAATGCACAAATGAACCCAACAATATCAATTTTCACACACAAAGAGTACCAAATACTTGAATTGTCATAACAATGTCAAAAATATTAAATTCATGCATCATAATGAAAATGAAATGTCTAATATGTTTAAGTACAAAAAGTATTTCCTAGATAATCAAAATAATTCCTAGATAATCAAAATGATTCCCATCTACCATACCCACGAGTCGTTTCCTGCTATCGGTAGTCTAAACACACCTAAATATTCACATTCAGTCGAAGAAACGGTTCCAGAAATTCAAGCCATTCTTCCTTTACCTCATTTATTTGAACTTCTGTAAATGAGGATCCTGAACTTGGAAAGTACTACAGAAGAGTTTGTTAAACAAAAATCAGTAAGTTTATATTCATACATTTAATATTTAATATAGAGAGAAGAACACTAAACATTTAGACATACCGATTTGGGGATAAAGTCGGCACCTTGTTCTATGATGTCTCTCATGTACCGACATATGTAAAACCCACATTTCTCATCATTTGGTTGAAGAGGACACTAGTTAGAAAAAATAAGAGTTGAGCATCGTGTTGGATAAAGAAAGTCAAATCTGTTTGTGCTACAAGTATGACAAATGTAGAGAATAAAGAAATTATATAAGGATTGACAATGTTAACCTTGATTTTTTTCCAGCAAGGTTTTGGTGGTCGTTCAGTTTTCCCCATTTTATGAAAATCACGCAATGCACTGCATATGAGATTTCAAGGGTTATAATCAAGATTAAAGGTAGTAGCTAGAACTAATATATAGATAATCAAAGGATGACATAATTTAGTCAAAGTAAGTACTTACGCTTCACAAAAACTCTTAAAATCATCTCGAATTTCCCCTTGTAATGGATCTAGCCAATAAATTACACTCAATCTAGGATTGATCATGGCTAGCATCCAATGTCTCCTACAAAATAAAATAAAATTCCATCAATTACATATCTATAAAAGAATCAAAATATAGGTATCCTACACAAAACTAATTTAATGTACCTATCTTCCATTGTATGGGGCTAGCCAAAGACGCCCATTGAGTTGTGCTTGACACATAGAAGTGGTCATATATCTTGGTCGTAGATCTACGCTTCCCTCCTTAGGTGTAAACCTATAAGCCAAACGTGTTGGGCAAAGAAAAGAGTGTAGGTTTGGCTTGTAGTTTTCGAATAGCAACCTATCATTATACATTTGAAAACATTTTTATTTATTTGAATTAAGGATAAAAAAGCGTATGATTACTATCACGTAAATATTCTAAGCATTTATACTTACTTTATATAGAAGCTAACATGGATGGCCTCAATCTCTCCACAAGCTAACCACAAGCTGAGATCCTCTTTATCGATTGGGATTTTATGTGTGTGATGCACAATATCCTTCTCCATATTGATCTGAATTAAAAAGTCTTTTCCTGTTGATGCCAACTTCATACATCTAGCAACTGTAGTAGACTTTTGATGTTTCAGCTGATTATATTTGTTCTTGTCAACTTGCAATGGCAACGACTTGGGGACATGGCTTGGACTACTGCCTTTTGACATTTGAGCAGAATTCTGTATTGCATAGTACTTTAAGTCAGTAAATGGAATATAGAAATAGTAATATAACAAAAAACAATGCGTGATTGCAAAATATAATATTAACTTTACCGATTCTAGGATAACTAAATCCTTTGGCCATCCGATGAAACCTCCCAATGCTTCTGACAAACATGGAACTTCTTCGGTTGGTAACGGCAATTTCCCATTCTCATCGACAATTGTGTGTAATGTAACCTTTAACACACCAGAGTCCTATTTCTTGCCATGAAGCACTGTAATGCAACCATCAAGAGGGATAAATGCACGTCCCTTAGCCACTTCGGTTGATAGAGTTGGGCTAAATAATCTGCAGCTTCTAATCTCCTCCTATAACGAGTAATAACCATGACATGAATTCGAACTTATAATATAAATAAATAATATATATATATATATATATATATATATATATATATATATATATATATATATATATATATATATATATATATATATATCAAACGCATGATGCATGGTAATAATAGTTATACAAAAATCATACCCTTGGTTCGACGAGTGAAGGAGAATCTCCTATTGAGAGACTAACATCTACAATTGGAGAGTTTGACAATTCTTGTTCTGGCGAATGAGCTTCTATTGCAGCAACCTCTGGTTACAAATGAACTTCATTTTTAATAGCCTTTGGTTGCAAATGAGCTTTGGTTACATCAGTCTTTTTTGACGAATGAGTTATTGTTACAACAGTTGATTTTGGTGAATGAGGTTCTATTACAGCGGCCATTTCTGCATCTGTTACAGCAGCCTTTTGTGCTTCTGTTGCAACAACCTTTTGTGCTTCTGGTACAACAGTCTTTTGCGCTTCTGTTACAGCAGCCTTTCGTAACTCTGAAACTATTTTTCTCAGCTCTGCCACTTCTGCCCTGAGCAAAGTTACTTCTTGTTTAGAAGTTGCAGATCTGGGGTTTGTTACACCAAAGTAAGCCTTCTTAGTTACTCCAAATCCTGCCCCCGTGACCCGACCAGGGTGAGCATCCTTCTCAAATGCAACTGATAAAATATCTTGTCCTCTACGAAGTTTGATAATGCCCTGAGATTCTTGTTCTACACATAAATCCTATCGCAAAAAACATTTAGGACAAACTCTTTAAGATATACTATATTGTGGAAGTATGCATCAATGCAAAATATGTACTAACAATTTTTCTTGCCATCCTAGCAGTTTCTGCATCATGATATTCTCCATTTGAATCCCTTCTTGCGACTTTCCATAATTCATATCTATCAATCGCAGACGTGTAAGGATCTAGCTGTTGTTGCTTGAGCTGAAACAAAATTAAAAAAAAAACAATATGATTTTCTGAAAAAATAGATATAGATTGCTGAAAATATTTATCACTTTATATTTGTTAAGTTCATTACCAATTCAAATTCCAGTCGTGCATACCCCATGCTTGCATATCTATACATGTACTTGTTTTGCTTTGCACACTCTGTATTAGCCCGACTTACATCCTAAACAATAGACAATCTATTAAAATTTTATCTTAGTAAATGCAAAATATAAGTATTAATATGGACATCACCTGAAATTCCTTAGTAACTCGTTTTTGTACAAATTCCTTCCATGCATTCAAATCGATATATTGATACTCTTCTGGAGGCTCTGCACGAATTTGATATTCTTTCTTGTCATATATCAACTTTCCCAAGGAGGTTTTGAAATTTCTGCACTTGTTACCAGCACTTTTAAGAATCATTTTTCGAGTCATTCTTTCTGGAATGTCAAAGTATTTCTGGACAAAAAAAGGCATACATAAATACTAATTACCATCGTCCAAATAATGTTTTAGGAATAAATTTAATTGGAAAAATTAAGAGCGCACCTGAATGGTATTATAAATATCATTTTTTATCTGAATGGGGACAGCTGACCACTTTTCGTATGCAATCGAAACAAATCTGCAAGCCAGGTAACCAAGATAACTCTCCATAAGAGATGAATTTCTACAAGTTCCTTTTCCCTTTGCATTACACTTCACACTGATTTTTTTTTCTCCATCGCAGCTCAACTTTATGACTCTAGATACAAGACGAGCTCCTGTAACATGTGACTTTGGAGGACAATCACCACTTGGTGAAACAATAGGATCTTCACAATTGTCATCATCTGTAAGCTCATTATCTGTATCATTGCCTCCCGTATCACGAGGAGACCCAACCATTTTCCTTCAACAAAAAAGTGAAACAAAACTTTTAAGAAGAAACAAAACTTTCAAGAGTAATAAACTTAAGCAACTTTTGAGCCTTAAAAATTAGAAGAAACAAAACTTTCAAGAGTTATAACACGTACACTATCTCAACCCACCAACAAAGTCACTTAATCATACTTGGCAAAATTAATATTCTAAAGATATTTAATAAAGCTTAAATTAAGAGAAATTAAGAAGAAAATAAAGCTAATGTAGTAACTCAGCCCATTTACACGTACACTAACTCAGCCCATTTACATAAGATAGTGATTAAGGTTCTAATGATTTATCAAATTTGTTTGATTTTAAATTCTTTGAGAGAAGATAGTGATTAAGTATCAAATGACTTATAAAAACTGGTCATACTATATACTATACACAAATTTAAATAGATTAAATAATAAATAAAATATATCGTTCAATAAAATATATCGTTCTATCGTTGAATAGATTATATAATATACACAAAATAATTATTACCTTAATTTTGTCTCTTTCTCTTAGAACTTTTTATACCTTGTGGTTGTGAATTATCGTTCAATATCTCTATCCCTTCTCTATGGTCTGATCGTATGTATATCTCATCTTCATTAACATTGCTATCCAAGGTGGGCATAGTTACTGAAGTTCGAATCAATTCAAAATAGGATCTTCACAATTGTCATCATCTGTAAGCTCATTATCTGTATCATTGCCTCCCGTATCACGAGGAGACCCAACCATTTTCCTTCAACAAAAAAGTGAAACAAAACTTTTAAGAAGAACAAAACTTTCAAGAGTAATAAACTTAAGCAACTTTTGAGCCTTAAAAATTAGAAGAAACAAAACTTTCAAGAGTTATAACACGTACACTATCTCAGCCCACCAACAAAGTCACTTAATCATACTTGGCAAAATTAATATTCTAAAGATATTTAATAAAGCTTAAATTAAGAGAAATTAAGAAGAAAATAAAGCTAATGTAGTAACTCAGCCCTTTTACAGGTACACTAACTCAGCCCATTTACATAAGATAGTGATTAAGGTTCTAATGATTTATCAAATTTGTTTGATTTTAAATTCTTTGAGAGAAGATAGTGATTAAGTATCAAATGACTTATAAAAACTGGTCATACTATATACTATACACAAATTTAAATAGATTAAATAATAAATAAAATATATCGTTCAATAAAATATATCGTTCTATCGTTGAATAGATTATATAATATACACAAAATAATTATTACCTTAATTTTGTCTCTTTCTCTTAGAACTTTTTATACCTTGTGGTTGTGAATTATCGTTCAATATCTCTATCCCTTCTCTATGGTCTGATCGTATGTATATCTCATCTTCATTAACATTGCTATCCAAGGTGGGCATAGTTACTGAAGTTCGAATCAATTCAAAATAGGATCTTCACAATTGTCATCATCTGTAAGCTCATTATCTGTATCATTGCCTCCCGTATCACGAGGAGACCCAACCATTTTCCTTCAACAAAAAAGTGAAACAAAACTTTTAAGAAGAACAAAACTTTCAAGAGTAATAAACTTAAGCAACTTTTGAGCCTTAAAAATTAGAAGAAACAAAACTTTCAAGAGTTATAACACGTACACTATCTCAGCCCACCAACAAAGTCACTTAATCATACTTGGCAAAATTAATATTCTAAAGATATTTAATAAAGCTTAAATTAAGAGAAATTAAGAAGAAAATAAAGCTAATGTAGTAACTCAGCCCATTTACAGGTACACTAACTCAGCCCATTTACATAAGATAGTGATTAAGGTTCTAATGATTTATCAAATTTGTTTGATTTTAAATTCTTCGAGAGAAGATAGTGATTAAGTATCAAATTAATGACTTATAAAAACTGGTCATACTATATACTATACACAAATTTAAATAGATTAAATAATAAACAAAATATATCGTTCAATAAAATATATCGTTCTATCGTTCAATAGATTATATAATATACACAAAATAATTATTACCTTAATTTTGTCTCTTTCTCTTAGAACTTTTTATACCTTGTGGTAGTGAATTATCGTTCAATATCTCTATCCCTTCTCTATGGTCTGATCGTATGTATATCTCATCTTCATTAACATTGCTATCCAAGGTGGGCATAGTTACTGAAGTTCGAATCAATTCAAAATAGGATCTTCACAATTGTCATCATCTGTAAGCTCATTATCTGTATCATTGCCTCCCGTATCACGAGGAGACCCAACCATTTTCCTTCAACAAAAAAGTGAAACAAAACTTTTAAGAAGAAACAAAACTTTCAAGAGTAATAAACTTAAGCAACTTTTGAGCCTTAAAAATTAGAAGAAACAAAACTTTCAAGAGTTATAACACGTACACTATCTCAACCCACCAACAAAGTCACTTAATCATACTTGGCAAAATTAATATTCTAAAGATATTTAATAAAGCTAAAATTAAGAGATATTAAGAAGAAAATAAAGCTAATGTAGTAACTCAGCCCATTTACACGTACACTAACTCAGCCCATTTACATAAGATAGTGATTAAGGTTCTAATGATTTATCAAATTTGTTTGATTTTAAATTCTTCGAGAGAAGATAATGATTAAGTATCAAATGACTTATAAAAACTGGTCATACTATATACTATACACAAATTTAAATAGATTAAATAATAAATAAAATATATCGTTCAATAAAATATATCGTTCTATAGTTCAATAGATTATATAATATACACAAAATAATTATTACCTTAATTTTGTCTCTTTCTCTTAGAACTTTTTATACCTTGTGGTAGTGAATTATCGTTCAATATCTCTATCCCTTCTCTATGGTCTGATCGTATGTATATCTCATCTTCATTAACATTGCTATCCAAGGTGGGCATAGTTACTGAAGTTCGAATCAATTCAAAATAGGATCTTCACAATTGTCATCATCTGTAAGCTCATTATCTGTATCATTGCCTCCCGTATCACGAGGAGACCCAACCATTTTCCTTCAACAAAAAAGTGAAACAAAACTTTTAAGAAGAAACAAAACTTTCAAGAGTAATAAACTTAAGCAACTTTTGAGCCTTAAAAATTAGAAGAAACAAAACTTTCAAGAGTTATAACACGTACACTATCTCAGCCCACCAACAAAGTCACTTAATCATACTTGGCAAAATTAATATTCTAAAGATATTTAATAAAGCTTAAATTAAGAGAAATTAAGAAGAAAATAAAGCTAATGTAGTAACTCAGCCCATTTACAGGTACACTAACTCAGCCCATTTACATAAGATAGTGATTAAGGTTCTAATGATTTATCAAATTTGTTTGATTTTAAATTCTTCGAGAGAAGATAGTGATTAAGTATCAAATTAATGACTTATAAAAACTGGTCATACTATATACTATACACAAATTTAAATAGATTAAATAATAAATAAAATATATCGTTCAATAAAATATATCGTTCTATCGTTCAATAGATTATATAATATACACAAAATAATTATTACCTTAATTTTGTCTCTTTCTCTTAGAACTTTTTATACCTTGTGGTAGTGAATTATCGTTCAATATCTCTATCCCTTCTCTATGGTCTGATCGTATGTATATCTCATCTTCATTAACATTGCTATCCAAGGTGGGCATAGTTACTGAAGTTCGAATCAATTCACTATCTCTATCTGTGTAGTCAGATTGGTATCCCTCTTTAGTGGATACAAAAATTGACCATTTAGAATCTGAAGGGTCAGGAACAAAAAACACTTGCTTCGCTTGAGATGCCAAAATCAAGGGTTCAGTTGTATGACCCAACCTTTTCATATCAACTAGAGTGAAACCTAACTCATCAACGCGCACCCCATGGGTAACATCAACCCACTTACAACAAAAAACAGACATCGTGAAGTCAATATAGTTCAGCTCCCATATTTGCTCAATAAATCCATAGTATGCCAAATCTGCATGAATCGGGATTTTGTCTTTGGCACTCGCTATATGCATTGATGGAGCAACCACCATGACACCATTATTCTGTGTGGTGCTGTTATCATCATGCAATTTGGTTGCAAAAGTGTAACCATTAATCTCATATGATGTGAAAGATGCTGCATCAAATAAAGGCCCTCTTGACAACCAATTCAGCGTATTTGACACCAACTCGGGAGAATCTGTACATTGTTCAAGTATTCGCTTCTTGAACCACTGAACAAATGAACGATTGTGTTCATTCTGAATCTATGTTTCATTCTTACAAGTTGGATTTGTCCTTCGTAAAAATGACACGTATTCTTTTACATATGGCTCGACTTCATCGTTGTTCGATCTGGAGGACATAAATATGTTGGATTTTTGGCTTTTTGGAATGGTAAAAATGACACTCGACACCTTCTTTCCTCTATGATTTTTGATTCATAAAGGTGAGAATCTTCTCCTTTATCATTGATTTTTGGTATAAGGACGTAAATATGTTGGATTTTTGGCTTTTTGGAATGGTGGTGATGGGTCGGGATTTTTTTGGGTTAATTGATTTTTTGTGCAAGATCTTTGAGCATTCTTTGATCACGATCCATGCATGGAAGGATTGACAAGAGATCAAACAAGAGTGATGAATCTGTCGTTTTTGCATAGATGATGGTGGTGGTGGTGTACTTTAGGGCTAGGGTTTTGGTTGGCTTTCTCGGAGTAGCTCTCTTCCACTCTCATTTCGTCGTGTTCGGGTTGCTGCTAATAGTCATCCCTTGTAGATGCGCCTCTCTTTACCCAAGCTCTTTTTTTTTTTGCTGATTTGGGATCACCAATAAACCTGCTCTTAATTCATATTTGGACTCATGCTTTTTGAGCTTTTCCGGTGCATTTGATTTGACTTTGTTTTGATTTCTTTTCAGATTTATTTGGATTATTTCATTAATATGTATACAGTAGACCTATCAAAATGCAACCCGACTCGAGGACCCAACCTGTAAAATGTGGGTTTTAGCGTAAATATTTTAACCCAAAACCCGAAATGACCCGAATTCGTTGAACCCGCAAATTTCTAGGCCGGGCTGAGTCAGCCCGTGTGGGTCGCCCGTTTGGGTCAGGATTTAGGGTAATGAAAAACATTTATAAAATCAAAATTTAGCCTAGTATTGTCAAATATACATACATACATGCATACATACATACATACATACATACATGCATGCATACATACATACATACATACATACATACATACATACATACATACATACATACATACATACATACATACATACATACATACATACACATATATACATACACACACACATACATACATACACACACACATACATACATACATACATACACACATACATACATACATACACACACATATATACATACACACACACATACATACATACACACATACATACATACATACATACATACATACATACATACATACATACATACATACGTACATACATACATACGTACGTACGTACATACGTACATACATACGTACGTACGTACATACATACGTACGTACGTACATACATGCATACATACATACGTACATAGATACGTACGTACATGCATACATACGTACATACGTACATACGTACATACATACATACATACAACGTTTGTATTAAAGTTCAACTTATTTTGTAATTGATTTTCATGATATATATACAAGACATCCAAGATAAATATAACTTTATGTAGTCGTACATACAATTTAATAATAATGGAGATTGAATATTATTATTTATCATCAACTTGACTTTATAATTTAATACTAAGAGAAATGCAACATATATAAAAAAAATAGATATTATTATAACAGCATTGCATATTCTTTTAACTATCAATGGAGTAATATCACAATTTTAGCTTTTTAAACTATGTAAGTAGTCTACTATTAAAAATAGCGTTCATGACCTGTTGTGTTGACCCGAACCTGTCAAATATGGGTTTGGAATGATTCATGATCTATTACCGGAAATGAACCTACTCATAATTAACCCAAACTTGAAAAAACCCGATCCAAACCAGCTGACTCGCTCGACCTACTTGACATGTCTGTATTTTTTCTTAATCCAAATAAAAAGTGTATTGTGCTTTATTGGCCGTTTTGAGCAAAAAAGAAGAAGTCGGGTAGTGCATTTTTTAGTTGAAAAGCTCTCGTTTGCGGCTGACGTAGAGAGCTTTGCTCTTGGTCTTGCGCTAATTCCATTAACAAGTACCACCTTTGGCCACCATAGCCACCACACCCTCATATCGTCTTGGCTTGCCAATGTAATGCATAGCCCCCCGCTGTTGCTAGTCTCTACCGCTGCCCACCTTGACTTTCCGCCTTCACCCACATTTAATTTTCTCGCGTCCACCTCCGTGTACGCTTCCATCCTAGGCCCTCCGTCATCCTCCTATGATTCGATACCCACTATGTCACATTTGTTTGGCGACCTTATGTTTTCGTTTTTCAACCGTTCTCTTGTTCGCTATGCCTATTTATTGTTGTTAATTTTTTCTTCTCAATCTCCTCTTGTCTGCATTTATTTTGGCTTATCCTTGTGGTAGCCTATTCACAATCTTGTTATCGACTTTGAGGGTTTGACATGAGTTTTTGGGGATTTGAATGGGCGATGGTGTGACTAGGGTTTGGGTTTACGGGTTGGTGTGCTTTGCTGTTCTTATTGTGGTGTAGGCTTCAGGTGAACGATAGTTGATTTGTCATGCTCGAAGACGTCGTGGAAATGCGATCGACATCTGAAGGCTTTGTTAGAGTCCATAATCTAAAGTGTCCACTAGTGATCCCAAGAGTTCTTTGTGTGCGTTTTCTTTTTGGTTGGTTGTTTCGTTTCTATTGTTGACTTGTGGTTTACAGTGTAGTATGTCTTTTACGTTTGTTTTTGCAATTTCCTTTATATCATTTGTTTCATATATTTTCATTTTTTGTCATTTGTTTCAGCCATTTGCTTTTATATTTGGTTTTCGATTGTACATTATGATTAATCCATCTACCGGCTTGTGCGATCTCTTGATTTCGCTAGACTTGTTTAAATAATTGAATTTCTTTCCTGATTTTTTTTTTAAAAAAAGAGGAAGAAGCAGGAGCAGCAAGAGTTGGGCATCGTTTGGTATCCAAAGGATCGCCACTAACAAAACCCTAAAATGGGGAGTAGAAAATAATTGGCCGAATTAAGCATGTAATCCTCACTCGGTAGTACTTTGGCAGCAGCCCCACATTATTACTCAGCCCTTGAAACTGAAAGACGAAACGTGGCTTCTCAGTGGGCCGTGGCTTCTCAGTGGGCCTTGGTGTCTTTGGTAGCACCCCCCGGAAATAAATCCTGGCTCCGCCACTGATTATACCCTCTTCGAATAATTATCTCAATTCTAAATTAAACTATTATATTTATTTTTCATTATAAAAAATATTATTTATAAATTAATATTATCTATAAACTAAATAGGTAACTATATACAACTCCATATTTAAATTTTATGTAAAAAATATCGAACTACATTGATTACTTAAAAAAACAATACGATATAAACAATATATAAACTTAAATTTCAACTTAGCAAACATAATATAATATAAAGGCTAAATTTCAGAAAGTCACCTTTTAAATACACTAATTTGCGCTCCTTTTATATTCCAAAATTTAAAAAGCCACCCCGAATATATTCCTTCCAAATATAGGTTAAATTTGATAAATTATAATTTTACACTCCTTTTTATATAATATTCTAATAGAATTTTAACAATTTAAAAAATATGAATAAGTAAGTATGAAATTGGGAGGAAAATATTGATGTTATTTTCTCTTTATATATAACCAATAAAATGATGTCGATTTTTACAAAATTGCTCTCCCTTACATTGAGACGCTCACTTTCTCCTTCCGAATCACTTTCTAATTCTCCATCGGCTTCTACAATCTTTCAATTTGGGAGAAAAAAATGGTCAATTGTATAATCTCAATTTAATTCTTATGTATTTTTACTTGAAATAATTTAGTAGGATATCCACTTTCATAAATGATTTTAGTAAATGTCACCCCTTTTAATTCATTTAAGTAATTACCCAACAAAATTTCATAATACCAAGTTTATCCATATTTTAATTTTAAACCCTCCCTTCCCCTTAACGATTTATTGGCTTGCTCCTCCCTCTCGTCCGCCCTTGGAAGCATCAATCTTCTTCTCCCATGGAGGACATCTCCTTCCTACTCTCAACTACTCCCGAACTATGATACCCCAAAACTCCATTTCATAGCGGTTTCGCGTTTTTGGATAGGAAGAAACTCCAAAAACTCTGGGAAAACACATCAGAAACGTTTCTAAGAGGTCAAAAACTTTGACCATTTCGTTGACAAAAAAGATTAGAAACCTTGACCGTTTCCACTTAGTTAGAAACGTTTCCGCCTTGTCAAGTGTCGTTTCCACTAACTTTTATAATTGAAAAAAAATAAAAAAAAATAAAACTCTAAATCATGCATGTTTCTTCTTCCTCTCGTCTAAAACTCCCGTTTTCCTTTAGCCTTGCCGCCTCCTTCTCCTCCATTTTTGGTCTTCCCTCCTATCCTCCCTTCCGGTGACCCTCTCTCTGCTCGGTGTGCTCTCCTGATAAACTCTCACTTGTTCAGTACTCTCTCCCTCTCAGCTCTCACTATGTCATCCTCAAATGCGAGTAGCGGTCCTAGCGGAAGGCATAGTGTTGAACAAAGCCAACAAACCGAATTTGCAGCTGATGGAGTCGAAGAGGGGTAAGGACTAAGGACACGGTTTATCACGGTATTGAACATTTCAATTTGTAGCCTAATGTTGCATTTTATGTGTATGACTTGGTGATATATTTATTGCTCTTATTTAGACCTTTACATGAACATATAATTCATGTTGCCGTTTCCTCGGTGTTTTTGTTTCCTACAAAATTTGAATTGTCGCTTTCCTGTTTTTGTTTCCGTTTCCCTTCCGGTTTCCGTTTCTGTTTCGGTGTAACATAGCTCCCGAACTCATCCTCATTACTCAGATCTCGATCGCCATTGGTTACTCTCTCTCTCTCTCTCTCTCTCTCTCTCTCTCTCTCTCTCTCTCTCTCTCTCTCTCTCTCTCTCTCTCTCTCTCTCTCTCCCTTCGCCATTGCTACCTCTTCGTTCTTGCCCTCCTCCAATTTATTCTAGTTTAATTTCATCCCCTTCTTCCATTCATTCTTGAAAACATCATACTCAACTATTCCCAATCATACTCAACTGCATGAATTTTCTGAGGAAGCTAGATCTAGTAATAACAAATTCATAATCGATTCAGTCCTTAAAAGAAGCATGGTTCATTTGATGCAGCACTCCGAGGAATGCATTTAGCAAAAACAACTTGTCATTCATCTTGAGAATGATGGGGTGAAAATGAAGACGGCTTGCGAAGATGTGTATGTCGGCTATGAAATCAGGCGATCGGCCTTAACCTATTGTTACCTACCACGGCGAGGCTGAGGCGTAAGATTTATGTCACCTTCTCTGTTTCAAATTTGAGAGATGAGTGCTCTGTTGAGGGAGCTAATTGCATCATTTAACTTTTCTATGTATTGAAATTAATTGATTTAGTTTGTGGGAGGGATCAACTTGTGATAATTATTAACAGAAAAATTCCAACTGGTTTAATTTTGTTGTGATTGGGCTAAAAAGAAGGTGTGAGTGAGAGAGTTGTGACTGTCAGCAAAGAATTTTGCAAGGAGAAAAGCAAACACCACCTTCATGATGATTGTCGAGCTAGATCAGGGACGAGTTGATCATGACAGAGAATCGAGAGAGATCAACAAAGAGAAAAAAAAAACAAAAGAGATTGTGAACTCCATGATCATCACATAAAATGTGCTGAATATAGCTTTTCAGTACATATAGAAGTCAAAGGAGGTTGTTATTATTGTCATTGACTGATTCTATGTTGAGTGCTTGATATGCTAAAGATTGATTGGTATGTCCTAACCATTTAATGAATATTGAACGATCTGTGCACACGGGATAGCGGGAGTACCCTTCTTCTTCTTGTATGGTTAAGCTCAGCTTTTGTGGAACCGCCAAATCCCTTATGAACCCTTTTGATAGTTCAATCGAGTCCTCCCTTCGAATATCGGTCTCCTCCACGGGAAATCGGGTTGGTAAACATATTGTTTCGGGAATCATGGTTGAATATGAGGGTTGCTTGGGAGAGTATTGGAAGTTGGCTCTTGATGTAATTCCAAGTTAGACAGTAAGGTGTTTCTGAGGGTGTCTTTCTTGATTCTTAAGACGATCAACCGGTGTCTTCTTGCCATAAAAAGTCGTATCTGAGTCTCACGGGAAAGATGGGTGATGAGTCAGTTAGGAAGAGTCAATGTTTGCCCTTATGGATCTCTATCGTGTTATCTTGATTGCTCTGTCCATGATTGTGTGATACTATGTGGTACTACTCCTTGACCTACAGATTGATCCTTAGTGTGAAATTGTGCTTATGTGCTTTGATGTTCATGATGACCATTGTATGGGTTCGAGCTACATTTATTATATCCATATTATCCCGACATGATCTACTCAGTATATTGCATTGTCATACTGGGGCACGAATATATATGTCATATGTTAGGAATTTGTATAATTGATGTCCTCCATGTGAGTAGGTTCATGATAGTGTGATCATTCAGTTCTAGTATCATGATAGAGTGAGTCCCTTACTTGATGGATACGTGTTATGATTTGATGTCAACATGCCGTATATGTTACGTAATCCTCAGTACATGTTATGATGATGATCATTAATGTAAATTCGTGGTTGTATGACATCATGTATCCATGCTGGTCATATTACTTAGGTCTCGTGTTCTATCATGGTTAGATGTCGTTATAGCATGTTTACTTGACCTATCGTATTGATCTTGCTGATGATTGATTGAGAGCATAAACCACATGATATGAGTCTATATGATTGTTGCTTCTCTTGGATTAGGTCCATGATAGTGTGATGAATTCTCTTTTGTATGAATGCTCATAAGATATTCTCCTTAGCATGCTCGCCGATGACGCCTTGATGCCTATCATTCCTTCTGTGACAAGAACCTATAGCACGCCCATCTATTTTGTATTGGTCTGATTAACTATTGTGGATTATTTTGCATATGATATTGTTGTGTGTTCCTTGCATTTAATGAAGAATATGTGGCATAATTGAGTCTTGGTGAATGCTTGTTTCATCCTAGTATGTGCTGATTCGAACTCATGTCCCCATATTCTCGTCATATTGCCCGCTACTTAGACTTGCATTATACATCATTACATTTCCTCCCATGCATCTATATTATTGGAATGTGACTGAATTGAAGTCTTGCTTAATGTCGAGTAATCAATCAAGTGCATGTATGTGTTCTATGTTATGTTAAGCCATTAGTAACGCGTAGGATCCTTGGTTATGACTTATGCACATTTATGCCCTGCTTGCATTATTGTTCATTCTCTCTTGAACTAGGCCCCTGATAGTGTGGTTCTTCCCTCTCTTTATCCTCTTTAAATGTTTCCTCATCCTGATACGAGTGATATTGGATTCGAAAATCGATTTGCTTTCTGTGAGGGCAAATTCCATCATGATTACATGTTCTCGTTCGGTAGTGTTCTTCTATTACACTATGATATCCTCTCGTGCTTCCATGAACATATGACTTTACACCTCGCATGGTCACACACCACGCTATACCATGATTTCGCTTACGCGTGACATCTAAATGTTAACATGAATCTATTCGAATTACCTTGATTGTATTCATGTTCGATATGTGCTATTAGCATCCTATAAGGCTTATGATTTCCAATATGACTCGCTAAATGATTACATGTCGTACTTATTCTATAATGCGATAGTTATTGTAGCAAAAATGTGCCCTACGACGGTTCATTCTTAGCATGATTATGATCTATCTCCCGTGATGTTCTCCTTGTTACTCTGTGATGATCCTTCTCGCTTTCATGAGCATTATGTTGAACCCATTTAAATGACTCTTGACTATGATCATGCCTTATCATGTATCGCTAGTACCATGTTTTATGTGCACTTTTAAATGTATCATGTTGTATGTTTACATTGCCATTTTTTTACTTATTATATGATCATTGTTGTCAGATGTGATGGTTACTATGCTGATCTTATGTGTTCTCGTATGACGCTTCGTCTGACTATTACGATATACATCGCCATACTATATTTGATCTCACTTGTTCCTACTTGTACATTCTTTCATATACACGATGCTCGTTATCTTCACTAAATCCCGCATGACTTCGAATCATACATGATCATTGTTGGTTCCGCATAGCTTGCTTGAAATTGCTAGGCATATTTGCTTCCATGGAATAATAGACTACTAGCTTGTCTCACGTGCATCAGTGTAGGACTCGATCGGGTGTTTGGAATGAATGTGTATGTCGTTGTTCCTTGAGATAGGTACATGTTAGTGTGGATTAATGTGATTGATATGCTCCATGATGAATTCTTGTTTGATTGTCACGATTGTAACCTAATAGACTTCCATATGGGCATCGTTACTATTCCCGGGTCGGAGTCCTGTCTCTAGTCGTGTCATCTTTACCTTTGGTCCATTTTTGTCTCTGAGAGAAATGTTGGGTTGTCCGCTCTTGTCACTCCCCTATCTCCGCTAACTTAGACTCCTACGCGACACATTGGATGAGCGACCGCAAAGAAGAGGGGACGGGAAGTTAGAAAACGATAGAGCAGCACAGCGGAAGCGTAGGCCCATAACCCACGGGCCTCAAGATCGACGATGCCGACGAAACAAGCTTGTTTCGAGGATGGCGGTTATTGAGTACGATATGACTTGCAAGTGGGAGTGTCCTCCATTCGAATTGCTAACCCTTTCTGAACTTATTGTTGGTGATATTGCACTGACTTGATGCTGCAAATTGCGTGTTGATGTGATGACGTGGTAAAGATTATTGCCTGAATTATCCGTTGTCTATGATGATAGATATGATTTGCTGCCTTACAGTCCTAATGAGCCTTGATGACTTGATGTGATGCTACTCTGAGTTGTTGAGCATGATCTAAATTCCTTGCCTATAAATGTGAACTGCAAATGCTGTGAAACTTGGATTGTTTATCTGATAAGGTTATGATGCAACTTGCTAGCTTGACTTGATTAGGTTCATATATGATGTTTTGCAATACTTGTTGAGCATGATGGTAAATCGAGACTTTCACTACTAGAATACTGCAATTAGACATCATGCGATTTAAGTCTGTCAAAGAAACAACCGATGTTAAATTAATCTATTACATCAAATAATAAATTTGCGATATTAAAAAAACTTAAGACAATAGTTGAATTTTTTAACAGATGTTAAATCGTTAATTAAAAATAAAAAATAAAACGCGATCCCCATGAAATTTTACAAGTGTTTGAAATCCCGCCCATACTTGCAATTTTTTTTAAACACCCGCCATACTTAGTAAAAATAGGCCTTCTTTAGTGTGAGAAAATTGAGGAATGAGGAGTCCAAACCTCTCCTTTCTCCAAACTCTCTACCAACCCTCACTTGGAGGTCACCACAACCCCTACCGTTGTAGCCACCAGCATGGCCGCCGCCCAGAGATATGAGATCTCTTTCTCCTGAATCCTGAAACCTCCTCTCTCTCTCTCTCTAAAAAAATCCAGGGGAACAAATATGAAGCATGAAGAGGAGCCCAGGCCAACTGTTAACCACTTCATCTTCTTCTCATTGATGCCAGCAAGGAAGAACCGACCAGATCTGTCGAGATCAAAGCTGCTGGTTAGATGCCGATGTTCGAGGTCGTCCCTTCCCATTCCAAGTTATTCCAACCCTAATTTTTTTTTATCAAGGCTGCTGGGTAGATCCTCCTTTCTGCTGCTTATTTTTTCTCCAGTTCTTTGTCTCCCTAACCCTAAATTTTGATTTTTTCCTCTTTACCCTTTTCTCAAGTCGATGTAGTCGTCGAATGGCCGCCCTATTCCGCCGATGTCGGAAGGTGATGCTATCAATTACAAGGGGCTGCACAGGTTGAATGTTAAGGCTGAAACTCTAAGAAAGATGCAGGAAGAGAAAGGTTGCAGGAATCTTAACCCCCGGAGCTTCACCAGCCTGTTTAAAGGTAATCGTAATATCAAATTGCTGAAAAATTAGTGCTTTCTCTAGATGTTGAAAAGGGGAGACTCAAGATTCATAAAGAGGATGTACTAGACAAATAGGAGAAATTTGGGAATAGCTGGGGTAAATGGAAATCTTTGCTTGTTGGTGTTCAGTTTTTTTACAATTTGTTTTCAAGAAATTTCACAAAATACACTTCTAGTTTTTTTAGTGTTATTGTAGGGATATGATTCAATTCCCAAAGCGATACTTGATCCAAAAGCTAATTAAAAAGGTTTGTCAACTCATGGAAACAATCCTATGACACTAATTATTTGTGAACTGAAATGGCCAAATTGCTTAAAGTTATTAGTTTAACATGTATTGTGGTTTGTGAATTCTTTATATAGCCTATTGAATGGGATAAAGATGAAGATGGAGTATAGAGAGCACCAAAGATACCAAATCCACCATATAAAGGACCATGGAATCCAAAGGTGTTTCTTCTAGCAATTAGAAACTTACTGTGAATGAACATGTTTTTAAGGTTTTGATAATCTGGTAGTTTCTCATGATGAAGTTCCATGCATGCTGTAACAGAGAATTAAGAACCCTAACTATAAAGCAAAGTGGCGGACATCATGGATTGACAATTGAGGTATAAGCCTTCTCTAATATTTGTTGGTTTGCTAATCAGCTAGAAGCCTAGAAAGTAGAAACCATACAGTTGCTCAGTGCATACATATCAAGAAGCCGAGGTATAAGCCTTCTCTAATATTTGTTGGTTTGTTAATCGAGGTGTAAGCCTTCTCTGATATTTGTTAGTTTATTAATCAACTAGAAGCCTAGAAAGTAGAAACCATACAGTTGCTTAGTGCAAGCATGTCAAGAAGCTTAGAAAGTAGAAGCCAAAGCCTAAGTTTTATCCTGCCGAGCATGTCAAGAAGCCGCTCAGTGCAAGCCCAAGCCTACTAAGCTTAGGTTTGTTTCTCCCTTTCTGTTTGCTTCATGGCTAATTTTTTTACAGCTGGTTTATGTTTTCTGATTTTGGAATCTTTGATCTGTGGGATGTTAGGGCTAGCATAACCCCAGGGACTGTGTTGATCTTGTTAGCTAGGAGGTTCAAGGGGATGCGAGTTGTGCTCCTCAAGTAGCTCACTTTTGGATTGTTGTTGGTTACCGGTGAGTTTCCTGGGATGCTACTTTAAATTGAGACTACTCTTTACTTAATTCTTCTAGGATTGCTTTTTTACATGGGAACTCATTTAATTTTATTTTTATTATTTTTATCATTCATATATGATCATTTTTTGCGAGAAGGAAAGCTCCTAGAGGTATGTAACTGTCAAACATGCCTTTTTATACTACCCGATGTAACCTCTTTGCATTTTTCAGTTTTCATTCATTCAAGTTCCTGGTTTATCGCAGTTGGGGTTTGTTTTCACTTCTTTCCAATTTTAACTGTTGGTGTTTTATTTATTTATTACTTATTTTATTTCCAGGTAAAAGATCTGCATTTTGCATATGATAGTATTTTTGCCTTTTCAACAAGAGGTGACATTCAGGAGGCAGTTTTTGGGCCGAGGAAGGATCGAAAGAAACAAGAGGTGACATTCAAGAGGCAGTTGATATGTATGGTTTCACTGTAGATCCAGGTTACAAAGAATGGTAATTCCTCCATATTCAAAATGAGTTTGAGCTGTAATATTTGAGTGTGAGTAGTTCGGTACTTGTGTCTGATGCAGACTAATTTTCAGGACTAGGTACTTTTCATAATCTCGTCAAGGCCATACTCCACTCCAAGGTTGGGCATACTACCAGATGGACTGTTTAGAGGTGAGTCTGAGAGCTGCCTTTTTTCTAAAAACGTATTTACAAAATTTAGATTTATTCTTTCTTTAATGGAGTTGAAAATCATTTATTTATTTTGTGCATTTGCAATATTTTTCTCATATATGTAATATATTGATGAATGGAAAAAAAATGAAAAAATTGTTGTTGGCTATACTCTTGTAGCTCATTAAAATCCATTCTCTGATGCGAGCTGATCCAAATCGAATTGTGAAGGGAGTTCCCAGCTGTCGCACCATCACTGCTGCTATGATTGGTTTAGAGAAAATATTAGGGTAATCAGTTTTGACTTATTATCTCTTACGAAGTATAAAGTACATGATTATTAGGGTAATTAGTTTTGGCTTATTCTGTGTTGTTCATGTCAGTTTTGATCCCAATTCAATATATGAGTAGTATGTAGTTGTTGTCATATAGTTGCTATCAAAGGAGAAATTTTTATGCTTGATTTATGTTGTCCAGGTAGTCTACAAAATTTTTCTATAGCTGGCTGTTTGATGTAGTTGCTATTGCTATCAAAGGAGAAATTCGTAGGCTTGATTTGTGTCATGTAGTTGTTATCGCTGGTTGTTTGATGGCCATTGCGATTTCACTGATTTCACCGATTTCACTACTTATATAAGTTGTTGAGAACAACTGTTTTGATTGTGGTACTATTTGGTGATGGCATGGTCATTGGTGATGGTGTTCTGACACCTTCTATTTCAGGTTCTTGTGTAATCTTGTGACTTTTTTCCCCCAAATCTCATGTATAATGTCGATATTGTTATTTGAATTTCCATTTATCCAATTATTTGTTTTCTATAGGGCATTTTGGATTTTGACAGCGTGGATGGATTAAGAATTTTTACGTGGCTTGTGAAATCCTTTTTCACTGTCTTTGCTTACCTCTTTTGATGAACAACCACTTTGTTGATGTATCCTTTTTTCCCTGGCTTTGTTTAGCTCTATTCTTGACGACTAACCAACTTTGTTGGGGTTTCCCTTTTGACTGGATTTGTTTCTTTCTTGGTGAGCCACAACTCAATTGGATTAATGAATCCCTGGTTTATGAGAAATAGAAATTGTCTATCATGCACTTCAGAGTATGTGATTTTATCTTTACTTGATTTTGCAGGTGTTGAGGCCATGTTTGCTGATATTGGCCATTTTACTGCTTTCTATGTCAGAGTATGTGATTCCTTGAACCTGTTCCACTGATAATGTCAAACAGCTATTAATGTGAACACTGAATAAATTAGACTTGAATCTATTGAGCTCTAGATGTCAATAAGTAACAAACATTTCATTAAATATTTATAGCAGCCGGTAGTCTGTGCTCCTGAGTCCTGACAGGAAAAGAAAGGCTTACCGTCTTTCGCTATCTTGGCTGTAAATAACCCAAAAAATCATTTTGACCCTCTGGTTCTCACTTCTCGATCCCATCCATCCATAAACCCCAACCAAATTCTTTTTACTGGAGTTTATTTTAATGAGAAGTGAGAACCGAGAACATATATTCTAAATGGAGGCATGCATTCTTTTCTAATGCTAAATTATAAAAGTGATACAACCTGGGCATGGTAGAAATGGCTTAACTATATATGTATTTTGGGAGCATACCTTCTTCCTCTATATTAGTTTGATACTTTTGTCTTGAGATTCAAGCATCTCTTCATAATTTGGCATTTGTCAACTTGAGTTCATAACCAGTTTTAATTTGTTTACTTCTTTGTTGGTTATAATCGTAGGACATATTTTTAAGAAGGTTGAATTGAGTGAATCAGTGAGTTATGTGCCTGGTGATCCTATCGAGCTTTAGCTAAATGAATTGAGTGAATCACTCTAATTCCTTTTTTTTACCTTATTCTTACTGTTGTCTTTATCCATGGATGGTAGATCCTTCAATCACTCATCATTTAGGATTTTTATTTGCTGAAAATGGATAGTATAAACAAGGCTCATGCAAAGACCAAATATATTTTAGATATCATATTAGTAGTATTTTAATTTAAAATGTTATTATTTATTTCAATTTATAAAAAATGGGAGAAAAATCGTCCTCGAGCACGACTTCAAAATTTAAAATCATTCCGGCATCAATTTAAATTAGGATTTTTGACGGGATTTGATTTTCGACTTCGAGTCCGAGTATTAATAAAATTTAATTAAGCTCCGAATTGATTGAAATTGTTTAATTCCGATTATCTTGAAATTTGATCGAACTTTGATTTATTAAAATTGTTTTAGTCGGGATTCGATCGGGCGAGCGGGATTCGGGTCTTTTCCGCTAATATGAATTGGGTATTGTTGGGACCACATATATTTTAATTTCTTTTCTTTTTCTTTTCTTTTCTTCTCTCTCTCTCTCTCTCTCTCTCTCTCTCTCTCTCTGTCTCTCTCTCGGACCTGTTGGTTGTGTGTCCCTGCCTCCTACCCACTCCCTCCTTGTCCTCTTCCCATCCTCCCTTATCCCTCTGCAAATTCAGAAACCCACACCAGCCCAAATCTTTCCCCTCCTTCCTTACCTTCTCCATCTCTGTGTACTTCTCCCCAAAACACACCAACACTCAGTGCCTCCACCTCCGTTCTCGTTTGAGCTCCAGCTCTTCCCTCTGTTCTTCTCAGCAAACCAAGCCGCCAAAGCACCACCACCATCACCCTTCTGCATCTCCGTTACCGCCAGCACCACCTGAGCGCAGCAGCCACAACGACCTCTCCTTCTTCCTCTTTCTCCCGGAGGTGAGCAGCAGCCATTGTTTTCGCAAGCCAACACCAAGCCGCCCCCCCAGCTCCTTCCCTTTCAGACGTCGGAGAAGAAAAGAAAAGCCAGGCGACCCAGGAGCCCCCCTCGAAGCCGTCAGAGCCGCTTCGAACACCGTCCCTCCCCTGTTTCGTATACGAATAGGTAAGCCTTCAAATCTCTTTGTTTCGGTTCGAAGAATCTGTAAAGGAAAAATCTTCACCTCATCTCTTCTTCAAGCTTCTTCAAGCTCCTGAAATATTAAAATATCATAGAAGGTTTTAAAAGTAATATTAATTGTTATATATTATCATGATGTTATATGATGATTTTGGGATGTGTTTTAAAATACGATAAAGTAATTTAGTATTTTGATTTATAAATGTGGGTTATTAAAATGGAGTGATTTTGGCAATTTTATTTTATTTAAATATTCCTTGAGAAGTGTTATTATATAATGATTTGTAAGATGATTTTAAGATAAGGATTTTGAAGAGAAACTTGCCGGAACTATTTCTATACTATGATTTTGAGAAATTGACTTTAAGGATTTAAATGTTTAACGTCGGAATTTGGCCAAGTATAAATTGAGGAATTATTTTGAATATGAGTTGACTTAATTTTGGATTTAAGAGTTTGGAAGATATGGTTGATATGATTTTTTCAATGAGTTGATTTGAAAGAATGATTTTGGTCGATTTGATCGTATCGGGAAGATTTTGGAAAACGGTTTTACCATCGGTCGGTTTTGAGAATGTTGAGAACTTGGGTTCGTGTGTATGAATGTTGGTCTGGTAGCTTATGGAAATGACTTGATGATAGGTGTGTATTGCTTTTGGATTGCTTTGGACTTGTATTTGGGCCCTTGCTTGTGTTATCTTGCTGTTCTGCATCAACAGGTAAGTATCCTACGGGACTTACTCAGTAACCTGGACCTCCTGCCTGATGTGTCATGTAATGTGTAGTTTTGATGCATATTAAAGCATGCCATGTAGTATCATGCTAGGATTGCATTGAATTGAGCATGTGTTTACTTTGTGTGTTTGAAACAGAACGGCCGTTATCTGTGATAGTCCTAGAGTCTTTGCTAGGGTCATAGGGTAGCCCAGCCCCATCGGGTGCCCTGAGTCTATCGA
Organism: Persicaria maculosa; assembly: GCA_963922045.1. Lineage (NCBI taxonomy): Eukaryota > Viridiplantae > Streptophyta > Magnoliopsida > Caryophyllales > Polygonaceae > Persicaria > Persicaria maculosa. The sequence goes on from OY998266.1 coordinate 10,867,601, forward strand.
GTCGATATGAGCATGATGATAGCCCAGCACCATCGGACATGTTTAATTTGTATTTAATTTATGTTATGATGATGATACCGTGGGTGAGTGCACCACCACGAAGATATGCTATGCTATAGCAACGAACTGGCCAGTCTCTGCACTAACGGGAAGGGGTGCAGAGGTAGGAGAGGGATATGCCACTTGGCATTGTCTTGGGCCCTTTTACAGTTCTTTTCCGCATATTACATATACTAGGGGCATGATAGTGTGATTTAAATCTTGTACCACATTAGTCATCTTTTATTTAGGCATAGGCATGTTATGTGGCCTCAGCGCGGTCAGAGGACCCGCAGGCGATCACCAGGCCTAACTTCTTGGATAGTGTTAGGTACCGCTCTTATTGCTCCATGCTTCTGTGACGGGGAAATCTTTTGGCGAATCGAAGAGTCCGGCTAATATATTCTAACTTGACAAATGGCAATCACCCACTTTGTTTTGGTTTTGACCCGGCTCTGCCGTGGCTTTTGTATCTAAACCGTACTTCCGCTTTACTTTCATTTAAATTGTATTTCTGAGACTTCGACTGATTAGAGGTTTGAATCCTCGACCCGTACCTGAATTGCAACATCCGAACGAAGGTATCCGACCTTCGAAACGTATCCCGGATATTTATATCCGGGCCGTTACAAAGTTGGTATTAGAGCGAGGTTGTGCAATTCGGGTACGCAAGGTTCGGGTGTATGTTTTCGAAAACCACCCGCGGATTTCGAAGATTTGAAAGCGTTTTAAAGGGGAAAAATGAACTTAATATGTCTAACTCAATTGGACTAAATATGAACTTGGCTTATGATAAAAGAGGAGAACCAACTAATAAGGGATCGAGTGGGTAGAAAAGGCGCTAGACCATCCCTTTTGGATGTAGTCGGAAATGGGTAGGCGAAATACTAGCTTGTTCTTTACAGATGGGTCGGGAAGACTCCAAGGAGGTCGTTATAATTGCCATTAACCGATTCTATGTTGAGTGCTTGATATGTTAAAGATTTGATTGGTATGACCTAATTATTGAATGAATATTGGACGATCTGTGCGAACGGGATAGCGGGAGTACCCTTCTTCTTCTTATATGGTTAAGCTCAGCTTTTGTGGAACCGTCCCTTTCCTTATGAACCCTTTTGACAATTCAATCGAGTCCTCCCTTCGAATATCGGTCTTCCACGGGAATTGGGTTGGTAAACACATGGTGTCGGGAATCATGATTGAATATAAAGGTTGTCCGTGAGAGTATTGAAAGACGGCCCTTGATGAAATTCCGAGTTAGAGAGTGAGATGTTTACGAGGCTGTCCTTATCAATTCATATGACAATCCATCAGTGTCCTCTTGTCACGAAAAGTCGTATCCGAGTCTCACGGGAAAGATGGGTGATGAGTCAGTTAGGGAGAGTCACTGTTGCCCTTATGGACCCCTATCGGGTTATCTTGATTGCCCTGTTCATGATTGTGTGATTCTATATGCACTACTCCTTGACCTACAATTGATCCTTAGTGTGAATTTGTGCTTATGTGCTTTGATGCTCATGATGACCATTGTATAGGTTCGAACTACATTTATTATGTCCATATCATCCCGACATGATCTGTTTAGTATATTACATTGTCATACTAGGGCACGATTATAGATGTCATATGTTAGGAAGTTGCACAATTGATGTACTCCCCATGAATAGGTTCATGATAGTGTGATCGACTCTTCTTTATACGAATGCCTCATAAGATTGTACTCTTTAGCATGCTAGCCGATGATGCCTCGCTGCTTATCATTCATTCTGTGACAAGAATCTATAGCATGCCCACCTATTCTGTGATTAATTGTTGTTGATTATTCTAGTAACTGCTATTCGTAAATTGTGCTAAGTGAGAATATGGTAGTGTGAACGAGTCTTGATAAATACATGTTCTACCCTAGTATACATCAATTTGAACTCATGTCCTCATATTCTAGCCATGTTGCTTAGACTTGCTCTATACCTCGTTGCGTTTTCCTCTCGTGCCACTATGTCGTTGAGATGTGATTGAATGAACTCTTGCATACCGTCGTATTAACCAGTCAAGTGCATGTATGTACCATATGTTATATTGAACCACTAGTAACATGTTGGGCCCTTGGTTGTGACTTGTGCGAATTCTACTTTGCCTACGTTATTGTTGATTCACTCTTGAACTAGGTACCTGATAGTGTGGTTCTTTCCTCTTTCCGTTCTCTTAACATGTTTCACTCGTCCTGATTAGCTTAATGTTGAATTCGATGATTGACTAGCTTTCCGTGATGATCAAACCTAGCATGCTTACATGGTTAAAATGTCTATTACTCTATGATGGCTTCTCATGCTTGTATGAACCTATGACTTGACACCTCGCTTGATCACACACCACTCTATATCCTGATTTTTCATATACATGACGCATGAAGATCGGAATGAATCTAGTTGAATTACTTTAATTGTACACCTGTTCGATATGTGCTATTAGTATCATGTAATCCTTATGAATTCCAATATGAACCGCTAAATGATCACGTGTTGTACTTGTTCTAAGATGCGATAACTATAGTACCATATATGTACTCTATGATGGTTCATTCTTAGCATTATTATAATCTAGCACCCATGATGTTCTCCTTACTACTTTTGGTGATGCCTCATATTTCGTGAATATTATGTTGAACTCCTTTTAATGACTCTTAAATATGCTTGTATCACCTCATGTATCGCTAGTATCATGTGGGACCCATGCTCTCTAAATGTATCTCGTCATATGATTACGTGCCATGCTTGACCTAATATATGATCATTGCTGGTTCCGTCTATCTTGCTTGAAGTTGCTAGGCATATCTGTTTCCATGGAATACTAGAATGTTAGCTTGTTTCACAAACATCAGCGTAGGACTTGATTGTGTCTTTGATATGAATACGAATGTTGCCCCGAGATAGGTACATGTTAGTGTGGATTGATGCGATTGATATGCTCCATAATGAATTCGTGCGTGTTGTCACAATTGTGACCCTATAGACCTTCTTAAGGGCATCGTTACTATTCCCGAGTCAGAGTCTTGTCTCTAGTCATGTCGTCTTTAGCTTTGGTCTATTTCGTCTCCGAAAGAAACATTGGGTCGTCCGCTCTTGTCACTCCCCTATCTCCGCTAACTTAAACTCCTACGCGTTACCTTGGATGAGCGACCGCATGGAAAAAGGGATCGGGAAGACGAATAGCGACAGAGCAGCGCAGCGGAAGCGTGGGCCCATAACCCACGGGCCTCAGGATCGATAATGTTGACGGAACAAGCTCGCTTTGAGGGTTATGATTGTTGAGTACGATATGACTTGCAGGTGGGAGCGTCCTCTATTCGAATTGCTAACCCTTTCTGAGATTGTTGATGATGATATTGCACTGACTTGATGTTGAAAGCTGCTTGTTGATGTGATGATATGATTCGATGCCTTACAGTCCTAATGTGCCATGATGACTTGATGTGATGCTATTCTGAGTTGCTAAGCATGATCTAAATTCCTTTCTTATATAGTATGAACTGCAAATGCCGAGAATCTGAACTGCTTATTAGCTAAGATTATGGTGAAACTTGCTAGCTTGAAGTGACCATATTCATATATGATGTTGTACAATACTCGTTGAGCATGACAGTAAATTAAGACTTTTGATACACGTTGCAATGTTTGAGGATGAACTAATGATGCTGTTGTTATAAATGCTAGTTGATATGATGTGATCGTTATGTGCAATAATGTCCATGATTGCTTCTTCTTTGAACATGTGAGTGAGGTCCTTTTGGTTGAGCGGTCAGAGAGTGGAGAAAGGTTTTTGTGTGATTAGAATGATCGACGGTGGTAAGGGAAAGTTGCAGAATAGGGGTGTTGACTTAGGTTGGACCGAGTGGGTTCGGGAATTATAAGAGGTAATGCTTGATGATTTTGATGAGCTCCTAGGTGAATCTCGGATAAGGGTATAATTAGGGATAGGTTGGTTAGGTAGTGACCGAGAAGATTTTATTGAAGATGCGTGGTTAGCAGGGCATGATGTTGTGATATCTTGGGAAGTGTGAGAAATGTAAGAAATGACCTTTGGGGGGTATTGGGGACATAGAGTGAGAGTGTACTCGAGCGTGAAAACAGAGACGAGGGTTGGATTCTTAGAGGTGGATTGCTAGTGAGAGCGCCTGGTGAAATGAGGGGTGAGACGGGAGTATCAAAATGAGTGGGGTTCTTTGGGGATACTATCCGAGTTGGTGAGTTAGAAGAGGATTGATTTTGGCTTGAGAGTTGGGGACGAGCGAGCGGGGGTTGCGTTTTATTATAACTGAAATAATGTGCAAAACTTTCTTGATGATGTGATTATGAACTGGCATGATGTTAGATAGCGACCATGATAAACCTGAGATGGCCTGATATTACCTGTTGATATACAATATTTGAAATCTAGTTGACAGTGACAAGTATTATCATGAAATAGTGATACATTGCTATCCTAGTATGTTGTTCTAGAAGCATGTTGTGATGTGTTGTATGAATCATGAAATAATGATATGTTGCTATGTGAGAGCATGATGTTATATTATGATCAGGAGATGTTAAATGATGAATATTTATTTGGACCATGAATCTGACTTATATATATGAGATAATGGTGCGTGATTGCTAAGTGTGCGATGTTGAGATGCGATCGTGAGATTTGACTTGTAGTAGTGTACTGACTCCATGACACCTAACCTCTCTGATCTCTTGACATGTGTGCTGGCATGATTATGAGAATTCGATGATACACTTGTGATGCCTTCGGTATGATATAGATACACTTTATGACTCGTGATATGACGTTGAGATTTTGTTGTTGCTTTTGATGTGTTTGAAAGAATGGTATGCTTTATGTTATGGGTAAACATGTTATGCGGTTACGATGTTGATTGGTTGAGATTATCATGATTGATGTTGAGGATTGCCATATGAGAGGTGGTTGATGATGTTATGAGTTGATTTACTTTTGTTCATGTTGAGTTGTGAATGATGAATGAATGATTTTGGAACCTAGAAAGAGAATATGGGATTAGCCCTTAGAGATGGATGACTCCACCTCCTACCTTCTGAATTTGATTGATTGGTATGCGAGAAGCTGGTTTGGTTCTGGGAGATTTTGATGAAACCTTGATTTGAAAGAATTTGCCTTGTTTGGTGTAAAGCTGCTTGATTAAACATTGGATTTGAAGATTTTGAACGGTTTTGAAAAGGGCTGACTTGGGGTTTTAAAGGAGTTGAGAATTTCAATGATTTAGATGACAATCCTTTCATTTACAAACGCTTTGAGGATTTACGAACTGGATTTACATTATGACGTCTCACGAAGTGGATACAAGCATTATATAGGGGCGCTTATAGATTGCTTGCTAAGACCTAGTCGGACGCTGTAATGCTTTTAGAGTTGTGACACTTCCGGAAAGTCGAAGCAAGGATGTGATAGGGGCGCTTATTACACACTCGACAAGGCCCATTTGGAGATGTCACGACCGTGACCAGGATGTTGTGAGAATCCCGGAAGACGCAACCGAGATGATTACAAGATCCTTGGACATGGTCCTCGGACTCACCGATTTTAAAACTTCATTCCCTTTGCTTTAAAATAATTTTAGTCTCGGGGACGAGACTTGTTTTTAGAGGTGGATAAATGTAAAGACCAAATATATTTTAGATATCATATTAGTAGTATTTTAATTTAAAATGTTATTATTTATTTCAATTTATAAAAAATGGGAGAAAAATCGTCCTCGAGCACGACTTCAACATTTAAAATCATTCCGGCATCAATTTAAATTAGGATTTTTGACGGGATTTGATTTTCGACTTCGAGTCCGAGTATTAATAAAATTTAATTAAGCTCCGAATTGATTGAAATTGTTTAATTCCGATTATCTTGAAATTTGATCGAACTTTGATTTATTAAAATTGTTTTAGTCGGGATTCGATCGGGCGAGCGAGATTCGGGTCTTTTCCGCTAATTTGAATTGGGTATTGTTGGGACCACATATATTTTAATTTCTTTTCTTTTTCTTTTTTTTTCTTCTCTCTCTCTCTCTCTCTCTCTCGGACCTGTTGGTTGTGTGTCCCTGCCTCCTACCCCCTCCCTCCTTGTCCTCTTCCCATCCTCCCTTATCCCTCTGCAAATTCAGAAACCCACACCAGCCCACATATTTCCCCTCCTTCCTTGCGTTCTCCATCTCTGTGTACTTCTCCCCAAAACACACCAACACTCAGTGCCTCCACCTCCATTCTCGTTTGAGCTCCAGCCCTTCCCTCTGTTCTTCTCAGCAAACCAGGCCGCCAGAGCACCACCATCATCACCCTTCTGCATCTCCGTTACCGCCAGCACCACCTGAGCGCAACAGCCACATCGACCTCTCCTTCTTCCTCTTTCTCCCGGAGGTAAGCAGCAGCCATTGTTTTCGCAAGCCAACACCAAGCCCCCCCCCCCCAGCTCCTTCCCTTTCAGACGTCGGAGAAGAAAAGAAAAGCCAGGCGACCCAGGAGCCCCCCCTCGAAGCCGTCAGAGCCGCTTCGAACACCGTCCTTCCCCTGTTTCGCATACGAATAGGTAAGCCTTCAAATCTCTTCGTTTCGGCTCGAAGAATCTGTAAAGGCAAAATCTTCACCTCATCCCACTCTCTCTAGGCTCTCTTCTTCAAGCTCCTGCACCGAGGAAGCCTAATCGGCCTCCGGCGAGCGCTTTCCGGCGAGGTCTTCGAGTTTCGGTAAGCCTCTTCTCCTCCCTCCTTACTGTGTTGTTTTGTCGAACCATCTTGTGCTTGATGTCGGAGGGGGGTGGTCTTGCATGAGCGTTTGGCCGAGAGCTGCCTGGGAACCCCTATTTCCTCCTTCCCCTCCTTCGTTCTTCTCCTCTTTGGCGGCGACGGAGCTCAGTTCCATTGATCTGGAAGGGGGAGGATCTGTTTCTTTTTTTTTTCTCTTTGGGCCACCGGGTTGGGTCGGATCCTCCCTTTTCTTTCTTCCTTGGGTTGGGTCGGGTCTTCTCTTCTTTTCTTGGTTGGGCCGGCTTCTCTTTTCTTTCGTTTGGATGGGCTGATGGGTGGGATTGTGTTGGGCTCGAGCTTGAATCTGGAATTTCAGGTTTGGGTTGGGTTAACATGTTAATGTGTTATGTGTATTTATATATATATTTATGTGTATATTAATTTTTATTTCGGATTTTGAGAAAGTATATATATATATATATTCTGAAATATTAAAATATCATAGAAGGTTTTAAAAGTAATATTAATTGTTATATATTATCATGATGTTATATGATGATTTTGGGATGTGTTTTAAAATATGATAAAGTAATTTAGTATTTTGATTTATAAATGTGGGTTATTAAAATGGAGTGATTTTGGCAATTTTATTTTATTTAAATATTCCTTGAGAAGTGTTATTATATAATGATTTGTAAGATGATTTTAAGATAAGGATTTTGAAGAGAAACATGCCGAAACTATTTCTATACTATGATTTTGAGAAATTGACTTTAAGGACTTAAATATTTAATGTCGGAATTTGGCCAAGTATGAATTGAGGAATTATTTTGAATATGAGTTGACTTAATTTTGGATTTAAGAGTTTGGAAGATATGGTTGATATGATTTTTTCAATGAGTTGATTTGAAAGAATGATTTTGGTCGATTTGATCGTATCGGGAAGATTTTGGAAAACGGTTTTACCATCGGTCGGTTTTGAGAATGTTGAGAACTTGGGTTCGTGTGTATGAATGTTGGTCTGGTAGCTTATGGAAATGACTTGATGATAGGTGTGTATTGCTTTTGGATTGCTTTGGACTTGCATTTGGGCCCTTGCTTGTGTTATCTTGCTGTTCTGCATCAACAGGTAAGTATACTATGGGACTTACTCAGTAACCTGGACCACCTGCCTGATGTGTCATGTAATGTGTAGTTTTGATGCATATTAAAGCATGCCATATAGTATCATGCTAGGATTGCATTGAATTGAGCATGTGTTTACTTTGTGTGTTTGAAACAGAACGACCGTTATCTGTGATAGTCCTAGAGTCTTTGCTAGGGTCATAGGGTAGCCCAGCCCCATCGGGTGCCCTGAGTCTATCGAGTCGATATGAGCATGATGATAGCCCATCACCATCGGGCATGTTTAATTTATATTTAATTTATGTTATGATGATGATACCGTGGGTGAGTGCACCACCACGAGGATATGCTATGCTATAGCAACGAACCGGCCAGTCTCTGCACTAACGGGAAGGGGTGCAGAGGTAGGAGAGGGATATGCCATTTGGCATTGTCTTGGGCCCTTTTACAGTTCTTTTCCGCATATTACATATACTAGGGGCATGATAGTGTGATTTAAATCTTGTACCGCATTAGTCATCTTTTATTTAGGCATAGGCATGTTATGTGGCCTCAGCGCGGTCAGAGGACCCACAGGCGATCACCAGGCCTGACTTCGTGGATAGTGTTAGGTACCGCTCTCGTTGCTCCATGCTTCTGTGACGGGGAAATCTTTTGGCGAATCGAAGAGTCCGGCTAATATATTCTAACTTGACAAATGGCAATCACCCACTTTGTTTTGGTTTTGACCCGTCTCTGCCGTGGCTTTTGTATCTAAACCGTACTTCCGCTTTACTTTCATTTAAATTGTATTTCTGAGACTTCGACTGATTAGAGGTTTGAAACCTCGACCCGTACCTGAATTGCAACATCCGAACGAAGGTATCCGACCTTCGAAACGTATCCCGGATATTTATATCCAGGCCGTTACAACTCATTTTCCCAGGTTTGACGATTGTACAAGATCAAAAGCCATCAGACACCACTCCTCGAATGCCACTCCTTTGTACCCGTCATTTAAAAGTACTCATCATTTGTAAAAGTGTATCCTTTAAGTACCTATCATTTGTAAAACATTTGTAAATGTCGATTCCGCGTTTATCTTAATATATATGTATATTAAAGTACGTTTTCATTTGTAAAACATTGGATTACAGATGAAAAGTGTTGTGTTTGAATAGCTATGAAATCGAACCATTATAGATGTTAGCATCATTATAGACATCGTCTAAATAATCTAAATCAATGTGTAACATATATTTTTACATCACAATATTAATATAAATTGATATATGTTGCTAACAATAACATCTTTATAAAAATCTAAAATGATGTCTGTATCATATAAATACATCAGTTATGTACATATTTCATACGATATATTATTTTAAAACAATAAAAAAACACAAATTATATATATGAAATTAATATACACAAAATCAATATATTAAAAAAGATGTCTATTTTGTTTTCATACATTGATTATTTTAAAAATAGTGATGTAAATGTAAAATTTAGGCTTAGTGTGGACATCTTCAAAAGCATATAAATGGAAAATAATGAGGCTTTAACAACAAGTGAACATGTCCAAAATAAATTTGAGGGGCTGATTTATATCTATATTTAAAATAAAATAGATGTTTTAACCAAGGAAAGACATCGGCTTAAAACCGATGTGAAAAAGTTGATCTTTTACTACATGCACAATAAGATCGGAATTTTTTTTGAAAGACATCTGTTCACAACAGATGTCTAATTGCATTTTTCTAGTAGTGTTTTGATACCATTGCAATGCTTAGTGATGAACTAATGATGCTATTGATTTAAATGCTAGTTGATATGATGAAATCCTTCTGTGTAATAATGTCCATGATTGCTTCTTCTTTGAACTTGTGGGTGAGATTTTCTATAGAATGGTCGGAGAGCGGTGAAGGGATTTGAGCAGTTAGAATGATCGATGGTAGTATGAGGTAAGTCACATGAGAGGGGTTGGCATAAGTAGGAGCGGGTGAGTTTTGAGAACTATAAGAGGCAATGCATAGTGGTTTTTGATGAGCTTCTAGATGAATCTTAGGTGGGGGTATGGTTGGAATAGGTCGGCTAGGTGGTGATCAAGGTGTTCTTATAGAAGAGATGTGGTTAGAAGGGTTCTATGCCTGTGATGTCTTAGGTAGTATGGGCAGTGTAGGGAATGGCTCTTGTGAGTATCGAGAACATAGGATGCAGGGGTGCTCGGGTGTGAAAACAGAGATAGGGGTTGGATTCTTAGAGGTGGATTGCTAGTGAGAGTGCTTGGTGAAATGAGGGGTGAGACTGGAGTGTGAAAATGAGTTGGGGTTTCTTGGGGGATTTTATCCGAGTTGGTGAGTCTAGATGAAGATTGGTCTTGGCTTGAGAGTGGAGACGAGCGAGCGGGGTTTGCGTTTTATTATAACTGGTATAATGTGCAAAACTTTCTTGATTATGTGATTATGAACTGGCATGATGTTAGATAGCGACCGTGATAAACCTGAGATGGCATGATATCACATGTTGATATGCAATACTGAAATATAATTGGTAGTGACAACTATGATCATGATATAGTGATACATTGCTATATGTTGTTCTAGAAGCATGTTATGATGTGTTGTATGAATCATGAGATGATGATATGTTGATTATATGAAAGCATGATGTTATACTATATGGTTGATAAGCATGATTATGAATAGGTAAGTGAGGAATATGACTTGGAACATGAATATGAATTGTATATATATATATATATATATATGAGATAATGATGCTTGATTACTGAATGGTCATTATATGGTATTGTGATGAGTTAAGATGATGTCTAAAGAGGATGTTGACATTGGATGTTGATATACTGCTTGATCTCCCCTTTTGATTGAATCTTGATGGCATGGCCTTGTTTGTATTGATGTGTTGATAAGTAGTTTTGTTTTATTGACCTTTGATGAAATTTCGCTATGATTGACGTGATAATGTGTTATGATAATGCTGGATAGAATTCAGATAGGTTGATAAGATGATTAGGTGAGTTATGTGTTCATTAAGTGAAAAACCCATGTTATGACTGGTTCCACTTGTGTTGCGATGTTGAGATGCGATCGTGAGATTCGACTCGTAGTGGCGTACTGACTCCATGACACCTAACCTCTTTGATCGGTTGGCATGTGTGCTTGCGTGATAAGTTATGAGAATTCGATGATGCACTTGTGATGCCTTCTGTATGAGGTAGCTATACTTTATGACTCATGGTATGATGTTAAGATTTTATTATTTCTTTTGGCGTGTTCTGAAGGGATGGTGCGATTTATGCTATGGGTAATCATGTTATGCGGTTGAGATGTTGATTGGTTGAGGTTATCATGATTGATGTTGAGATTGCCATATGAGAGGTGGCTGATGATGTTATGAGTCGATGAGTTGATTTACTTATGTGCATATTGAGTTGAGGATGATGATAAAATGATTTTGGAACCTAGGAAGAGAATATGGGATTAGCCCTTAGAGGTGGATGATTACACCTCCTACCTTCAGAATTTAATTGATTGGTATGCGAGAAACTGATGTGGTTGTTGGAAGATTTTGACGAAATCTTGATTTGAAAGGATTTGACTTGTTTTGGGGTAAAGCTGCTTGATTAAAACGTCGAATTTGAAGAGTTTGAGCGGTTTCGAAAAGGACTAACTTGGGGTTTTAAGAAATCGAGAGTTTCAATGATTTAGATGACAATCTTTCCATTTACAAAACGCATTGAGGTTTTACGAACTGGAATTACATTATGACGTCTCACGAAGTGGATACAAGCATTTTATAGGGGCGCTTATAGATTGCTTGCTAAGACCTTGTCGGGACGCTATAATAATTTTAGAGTTGTGGAACTTCCGAAAGGTCGAGGCGAGGATGTGATAAGGGCGCTTATTACACACTTGACAAGACCAATTGGAGATGTCACGACCGTGACTAGGATGTTGTGAGAATCCCGGAAGACGCAACCGAGATGATTACAAGATCCTTGGACATGGTCCTCGGACTCACCGATTTCAAACTCCTTCCCATTGCTTTAAAATGATTTTAGTCTCGGGGATGAGACTTGTTTTTAGAGGTGGATAAATGTAAAGACCGAGTATATATTATATATTATATTATGATTAGTTTATTTAAATACGTTACTATTTTATTCAATTGTAAAAATATGAGAAAACCCGTCCTCGAGCGTAAGTTTTGATTTTAAAGTCATTCCGACATCGTTTTGAGAATTTAGATTCTATCGGGTTTTAATTCCGCATCCAAGCTCCGAGTATCGAAAATTTAATTTAATTCCGTTTATCTTGATATTGAATTGAAATTTGATTAAATTTGATTTAGTCGGGATTCGATCTGGCGAGCGGGTTTTGAGTCTATTCCGCTAATTTGAATTGGTATTGTGGGGACCTCTTTTAATTCTTATTTTATTTTCCTTTTCTTTATTCTCTCTTTCTCTCTCTCTCTCTCTCTCTCTCTCGCTGCTCTCTCACCACCCACACCCAATTTCAGAAAATTTGGTCCCCTCCCTTCCTTTGTCTTCTTCCCTCACAACACCCACCCACACAGCTCACATTTTTGCCTCTCTCTCTGAATTACAACCCACACCCCCCTTCAGCTCTCTCTCTCTCTACCCTCACACTCCCACTCATGCATTCCATCAGAAACCCACCAAACAACACCACCAAACACTCCTCCTTGCTCCTCTCTGCCACCACCGTATCACCAACTTCACCACCCACCCTTGTTCTTTTCCTCCTCCTTCTGTGCAAGGCCACCAACAGCTCCCTTGGGCTCTGTTTTGCCAACGCCACCGTCACCACGCAGCCACCACAGCGCTGCCTCCTCAACTCCTCAGCCACCTCCATCGTCGTCGTCCACCATTGGAGCCGCAATCGAGACTCCGAGCCCTGTTTTGTGTAACCCAACAACGAGCTGCACTAGCTACTTCTACCTCTTCCTTCGATGACTGGCAGCAGCAGAAGTAGTGTTCCATCACTTTCCCCTCTATGTCGACGGGCTGAGCTGAGCAGCCAGGAGGGCCCCCGAGCCACTCCCTTCCTCTGCGCTTCCTCTGTCTCCCTCAAACTCGAGCGGTCGTCTTCGATGAAGCAAGGCCGACTCCGTTCTGGCCCTCCTCCCTTACTTTCTGATTGGAGAGGTCGGCACCTCGGCGCTCCCTTCGCCACACCCAAGGCCGAACCGGCCGAATCGAACATTTCCGGCAAAGCTTTCGAACCTCGGTAATTTCTCTCTTCCTCCCTCCTCATTTCTCTCATTTCATTCTTATTGGTTGGGTTGTGGTCGAAATCCTATTCCGATCACCTGGGTACAACGTCGAGCCGAACGGACCCCCCCCCCCACATGCCTGAGCTTTCTCCTTCTTCCCTCCGTTTTTAGCTCTGTCATAGAGCTCTGTTCGTTGGGAAGGAGACGGGTCCACAGGCCGGTTCTCTCTCCTTTTTCTATTTTCCTTGAACCGGCCGGTTCAGTTAAAATTTTGAATTGGAGGACTTAGCTTCCGGGTGGGCTTCAGTGTGGGCTCGGGTCCGGACTCGGGTATTGGGCTTAAGAGTTGGGCTGGCTTGTTGGGTGGGGGTTATTGTTGTTATTGTTATGTATTATGTTATATGTTTGTGTTATAATATATATAGTTATTATATAATTGTTAAATTATTATTAGTTTATTATTATTATATTTCTGAGATCTTGTGAGATATATATATTTCTGAAATTATTATATATTATAAAAGTGTTTGAAAGTAGTATTATTTGATATATATATATTATCAATTATTTGGAATATAGATTTATTGGGCTATTTTATGATGTTATATGGTGAATTGAAAAGGTGTTAAAGTAATTTAGTATTGTCGTTTTATAAATGAGAATGGTAAAAATGAATTTATCTTGGAAATTTTATATCATTTGAGTGTGATATTAGGTGTTGTTTAAAAATGGAATTTTAAAGTGATATTATTTGAGAAGTGTGATAAATAAATTTTTATAAAGTGATTTTAAGATAATGACTTTTAAATAAGTAAGAAATGTCGGAACTATTTATATACTATGATTTTGAGAGATTGGTTTTAATGTTAAATGTTTCATGTCGGAATTTGGCCAATTATGATTTCAGAATTATTTTAAATATGAGTTGACTTAATTTTGGATTTAAGGTTTTGGAAAACGGTTTTACTATCGGTCGGTTTTGAGGATGTTCAGAACTTGGGTTTCGTTTGTATGAAAGTTGGTCCGGTAGCTTATGGAAATGGCTTGATGATAGGTGTGTATTGCTTTTGGATTGCTTTGGACTTGCATATGGGCCCTTGCTTGTGTTATCTTGCTGTTCTGCATTTTCAAGTAAGTATCCTACGGGACTTACTCAGTAACTTGGACCTCATGCCTGATGTGTCATGTGATGTGTAGTTTTTGTTGCATATTAAATCATGCCATGTAGTATCATGCTAGGATTGCATTGAACTGAGCATGTGATAACTATATGTGTTTGAATACAGAACAGACGTTATCTGTGATAGTCCTAGAGTCTTTGCTAGGGTCATAGAGTAGCCCAGCCCCATCGGGTGCCCTGAGTCTATCGAGTCGATACGAGCATTATATGATAGCCCAGGACCATCAGGCAAGAGATGAGATGATATGATATGATATGATGATGTCGTGGTTAGTGCACCACCACGAGGAAATTGCTATGTTATAGCACTAAACTGGCCAGTCTCTGCACTAACGGGAAGGGGTGTAGAGGTAGGAGAGAGATATGCCACTTGGCATTGTCTTGGGCCCTTTACAGTTCTTTTGTGCATATTATATATACTAGGGGCATGATAGTGTGATTAAATTCTTGTACTGCATTAGTCATCTTTTATTTAGGTAAAGGCATGTTATGTGGCCTTAGCGCGGTCAGAGGACCTGCAGGCGATTACTGGGCCTGACTTCGTGGATAGTGTTAGGTACCGCTCTTGTTGCTCCTTGTTTCTCTGACGGGGAATCTCTTGGCGAACCGAAGAACCTAGCTAATATTCTAACTTGATATAATGGCAATCACCCACTATGTTTTGGTTTTGACCCGGCTCTGCCGAGGCACTTCTATCTAAACTTTGCTTTCGCTTTACTTTCATTTGAATTGAATTTCCGTGATCTCGATTGCTTGGGGTTCGAAATCCCCGCTTTGAATAGTGCTCTTTAGTGGTTTGAAACCTCGACCCGTACCTGAATTGCAACATCCGAAAGAAGGTATCCAACCTTCGAAATGTAACCCGGGTATTTATATCCGGGCCGTTACAAGTTTGGAGAGTTTTGCTATCCTACTATCCCTTATCGTAAATTCCTAAGGCCTAGTGTGAGAGTTGGTCTTTTTATTATAAACCCCCCCTCAAGCTAAGAGGTAGAGAACTTGTTCTCCACTCCTAGCTTGGATAGCAGAACGATCATACAATCATGACCAAGCTACTGAAGTCTGTTGGGACTCGGGATCGGGGGTCGTGTGCACACATGCACCCTTGCGCTAATAGCCGATTATATAAGCCGAGCGGGGTTCCAGCCTAAAACTAATTGGCTTTAGGTAGGGTAGCCCACTAGGTTATATACTAAGGTTTGTTTGTTCGTATTATCAATGTGGGACTCTTTTGGTCTCTTCACATTGTTCATTCTCTCAACACACCCCCGCAAGTGCAACTAGGGTAATTTTTTGCCTCTAGTTGACACTTGGACAATGGGTCTAGCTTCTCATTCTCTTTTTAGCTAACCCATGAGCGAGAGTCGCACCGTTTGGCTTTTCCGCTCTAATACCATACTGAAGTCCACTGGGACTCGAGATCGGGGGTCGTGCTCGATCCCGGCCAATTGGTGTCCCAACAGACTTCAGTACAAGCACCTTTGTAAACAAATCAGCTGGTTGTTCAGCAGTGGTTATATACTAAGTGTTGATCTCCTTTTTCAAAAGTTTGTCATGAACAAGATGACAATCAACCTCTATATGCTTCGTACGTTCGTGAAAAAAGGGATTTTGAGCGATGTGTAGAGCAGCTTGATTATCGCATAAGAGCTTGACGGATTCGGAAAGAGTTATTGTAAGATCAAGAAGAAGATGAACAAGCCAAGTGATCTCACAACAGGTTGCAGCCATGGCCCGATACTCAGCTTTTGCGGTGGACATAGCAACAAACAACTGCTTCTTGGTTCGCCATGAAAGAAGCAAATTGCCAAGAAATATACAGAAACCAGTAAGAGAACATCTAGTCATCGGACATGCTTGCCAATCAGCATCACAATAGGTTGTGAGTTGAAGATTGGATGAGCTGCTAAGAAATAAACCTTGAACTTGAGAAGCTTTTAAATAACATAGCAAGTGTTTGGAAGTAACCCAGTGATGTACAGTAGAGTTTGAACAAATTGACTCAGCATCTGAACAGAGTAAGTGATGTCCGGAGGAGTGATGATAAGATAGATAAGCTTACCAACAATCCTTCTGTAAGGTAAGGGATCAATAAGAGACTCCCTCTCAACTCAAAGCTTCTGTTGAACACCCAAAGGGGTGAATAAGGGCTTTGCATGCCAACCTTACTTAGAAGATTAAGTACATACTTACGTTGATTCATGTGAATACCATCCGCAAAACGATCCACCTCAATGGCCAAAAAATATCTTAGTTGGCCCAAATCTTTAAGATGAAAATGATGTTGGAGATGAGCCTTGAGATTAGAGATAGCATGTGTATCATT
Organism: Persicaria maculosa; assembly: GCA_963922045.1. Lineage (NCBI taxonomy): Eukaryota > Viridiplantae > Streptophyta > Magnoliopsida > Caryophyllales > Polygonaceae > Persicaria > Persicaria maculosa. The sequence continues at coordinate 10,884,266 of OY998266.1, forward strand.
TTTGATAATGAGCATATCATCGACATAAACCAACAGAGCTATGAAAGAACCCCCTTGGGATATTGTAAACAATGAATAATCAGCCATAGATCGAACAAAGCATGTTGCTTGCACAACCTGAGAGAACTTAAGAATCCATTGTCTGGGCACTTGTTTAAGCCCGTACAAAGACTTATTGAGTCTACAGACAAGCTACTGAGATTGAGAAGACATCAAATTGAAGTGAGACTGCAACTGAGAGGAAGTTTGAGAAGGTTGAAACTGCTTGAGAAAGTAATACTCAGGAGGAAGAGTCATGAAAACTTCTTCATCAAGGTCTCCATTTAGAAAAGCATTGGTCACATTCATCTGCACCACAGGCCAGTGTGAAGCTACAATAACTGCAAGAAGAGTCATCACAGTAATCGTCTAAGCTACTGGAGAAAAAGTGTCACTATAATCGATCTCTTCAAGTTGACTAAAACCATGGGCAACTAATCGAGCTTTGTCCCTCTCAAAGGTTCCAACCAAGTGAAACTTAAGCTTGAAAATTCATTTACACATGACCAAGGATTTCCCAGGAGGATAAGCCACAAGATCCCAAGTGTGATTGCGCTCCAAAGCATTCAGCTAATGTAATATAGCTTCACACCAAGTTGTGTCCTTAATGGTCTTCTTGACAGAAGTAGGTTCATAATAGGAAGCCACCAAATTGAAAAAAGATTGATCAAAAGGTGAAAAATGTTGGTATGAAAGAAAGGTAGTAATAGGGTAGGGGTTAACCTTGCTAGAGGAAGAAGAAGCAGTTGGAGCAACCTTAGTAGCCAATCCTACATAATCTCTCATCTAGCGGGGAGGGTTATGAGGTTTACTAGAATGTGTGGTGGAAGGAGATGGAACAAGAGCCAAATCGAAAGTAGGTGGGATAGGAGAAGGAATATACTCAACAATAGAATGAACTGACTCTGAATGAGACAGATCAGAGGTTGAAGGAGAAGGTGATAAAGATGGCAATGGTGGGGTTGTAGAATCATCGGAGTGCACAACGGCTGGAGCTGTAGAGGCATCCGATTGAATATAATCAAAGGGAAAATTGTGATTAGCTGAAGCCGGGGACACACCGGGTGAGGATAAGAAGTATGTTTGTGGTTCATCATAGGGAAAGACATGCTCATGAAAGGTGACACACTTGTTCATCTTTATTTTGTGATTTCTTAAATTGTAAAGTTTCTAGCCCTTTCTGCCAAATGGATATCCGAGAAAAATACAAGGATCTACACAAGGATCAAAATTCTTAATGTGAGGATCAATGGTGGTGGTCCTCTACAACTTTACTGTTGCTTTTTCCCTCTCCCCCCCCCCCCTCTCTCTCACCTGTCCAGCTGTCGATCACAAAATGTCCAGTCTCCCCCCTCATTACCTGCAACCGGTTGCACCCATAATCCGGATAACCGGTTTTGTGCAATTTTTTTTTTTCCGGATTGGATTAACCATGCAAACTTTTCCCAAAAGTGGGTTAGTTTAGCAAATCCCCCTTTAATTTATAGGGTATTCCTGTTGTTTAGATCTAATAGGGGGGGCTTTTGATTCCACCGCCATTGAAGTTGTGCATCATCTCTATAGCGTAGCAAGCGAGCCCGAAGGTCTTTGGCCAGATTGAGTCACGCTATGCCCAGTTCAGCAGATCGGTGACCTTCGTGATCACGAACTCCACTGCCTTCAACATCCCCGATGCCTGCAACGCCAGGGGAGAGGAGCCAACGTAGTGTGCGGGTGGAGGGGAAGGGGAGAGGGAAAAGGCCAGGGGGGTTGTATGGATTGCAACGGCGATTCTGTAGGCGGTCAACGCCATCGTGGGAGAACTCCGGCGGGCGAGGTTTTCTCAACTCTACAATTCAATTAGCATTAACTTTTTTCTCCTAATTTGAACCGAACTCGATCTTTTCCTTCCCGAGGATAATTTTAGCTTGCTTGGAGCTGTTTCATTCCTAATTCAATCGATTTAGGTTGTGCCTATCTTCCCGAGGATAATTTTAGCTTGTGTTTTCTCCGGCTACGAACACAAACCCTCTCTTCACACTCATCTTCAAAATGGGGAGTTTATTGATGGCGTTCATCAGTTTATCCTTCAAATCCTTTCCTCTCTCCATTTTCCTCCTGCTACTTCTGTCCTATGAGACCTTCACTTCCACAGGTTAGTCATTTATAATTACCCCTTTTTTTTGTTCTGCCATTGTATCTCGGATTCCAATTCCATTCCAATTGTCGAGTTTCGCTGCCCATTTGTCTCTTATTGCTTCAATTTGATGATATTTATGCGCTCTTTGTAGCATATGCTGGCTTTTTTTTTATTGTCGATCAGTTGAAGTTTCTAGCTATTGTGTAGTAGTCACTTTCATTTTGCGTTTACAATTACTGAATTTTTCTACATATTTTTCGTAAAGGAGGAAATATTTTCTATCAATGTTTGAATGTATCTATCTCAATTGTCACTAGAAAAAAATATATGTCACCCGAAAAAAAACAATTGTCACCAAAAAAATTCCCCAAATGTCACTAGAAAAAAATAAAATATCACCAAAAAAGTCAATTGTCACCGATTCAACTGTCACTATAAAATATAATCAAATTTCACCGAAAAATATAATCAATTGTCACCAGAAAAAAAAACTGTCACCAAATATAGGGACATACCGAAATAGGTTGGTGACACTATTTTGGTGACAATTTCATATGAGAGAAACTAGTCAAACTTTTAAATTTTTATTTGGTGACAATATTTTGATGATATATAATGTGGCGGTGACATTTATTGTTATGTTGACATTTTTGCTAGAATTAAATTGTATGATGGTTGTATTTTGATACTCATTGCAATCTAATCGTGGTGACTGTCTCAACTATTCCCATTTATTTTAAAAATTAATGTAGTCAACAATTGTGGATTTATAAATTATTTTCATTATCATGGTGACTAACTTAATGTATATATGATTTCCACTACTTATTGAACGTTGTTTGTATTTTTTTGTGATAGTTTATTTCCATTTATTTATGTTCAATCTATGATCACTAGCTATACCTAAATCATATTGTACATCAAATTTTTGTTGGCTTAGGGTTAGCCCCTCTAGGGTCTATATTCCCGTAGTTCTAGGGTTTCAGTTTTGTGATAAAAGTGAGTTAATATTAGGTGACAAATGTGATGACATTAATACTGTACACACATTTTAGGGTTTAGGGCCTTGGCCCTAAACCCTAAAGACTAAACCCTAAACCCCGACCCTAAACCACATTGTACATCAAAATTTTATTTGTTTAGCTTTAGCTCCTCTAGGGTTTATACTCCCCTAGTTCTAGGGTTTTAGTTTTGTGAAAAAAGTGAGTTAATATTAGGTGATAAAGATGACATTGTTTCTGTACAAACATTTGAGTTTGATGACAATATGAAGAGGATGAAGACGCTAGAGGGGAGATAAATTTGATGATAATGTTCTGTAGTTGGTGACAATAAATTAATGACACTATTTTATTGTTGGTAACAATAGATTACTAAAGTAGGTTTGTGACAATAGGGGGTGGTGATAATGTTCTTTATTTAGGGACATGCAATAGGTTGATGACAATGTTGTGTAGTTGGTAACAATTGGTTTGTGACAATTTTTAATTTGGTGACAATAAGTTGGTGAAAATAATTTGATGACAGTGTTTCGTAGTTATTGACAATAGTTTGGTGACAATATTTTGCAGTTGGTGATAGTATGTAGTTAGTGAAAATTATTGGTGACAATATTTTATAGTAGGGGACAAAAAGTTGGTGACAATGTTATGTAATTGATGACAATAGGTTGGTGACAGTGTTTACTAGTACGAGAAAAAAAATTCTGTTAAATGTCACTAGAAAAAAAAAATGTCACCAAAAAAGTCAATTGTTACCAAAATAATTATCACAATAACTGTCACCGAAAAAATATACACAACTGTCACAAAAAAACTGTCACCAAATGCAAGCGTTGACCAAAATGGTCAATGTTGACCAGTCAATGTTAAAATTAAAAATAGCCAAAGGGGGAAGGAGGAAGGGTTAGAGATGGGAAGGATGGGTATTTTTTTAAAAAAATGGACATTTACTTAATTTTGTAAAAAAATGGACATTTACTTAATATTCACATCTAAAATGGAAATTCATCAAATTTAACCTAGCTATTAAGATTGATTAAAAGGAGGATATATTTTTTTAATTTATTAATATTAATAATTCACTACGATTAAGGATAATGTGACATGTGTTATATGCTATCTTTATGGTATATAATAGATATATTCTTATTTAAATGCAAATTAATCAAGTACTTGCTAGTTGCTACAAGAAATTAAAATTAAAGATCAATACCAGATAGATGACCACAGAACGGCTGGGCACTTATCTAAATTTAAGTAGTCCCTTCCCCAATATTAAACTTTAAAAGGTACATTTGAAGGGTACGTTACTACGTTGAGGAGGGCTGTGATTATTTAATAATTTATAATAAAGGATATGGATCAAAGGTGAAGATCCAAATCTAAATTTGGAGCAAAACTAGACTGATAGGACAGCTGAGGAAAACCGGAGCTGCTCGAGCCATCCGAGGGCCACATGCCGGTGTAATTTTCCTTAGCTTTAGGAATGAATTTTCCAGCTGATGGTAAGTCTGACTGATATATGCAGGATTGCTGCTTCCGCAGGTAACTCTTTCCATGGCAGTTGATTAAATTACAATCTTGATTCACATCAGCAGCTGCTGTTGCTTTGGCAAGCGTCGGGCTTTCCTCCCTCTTGTGGGCGTTCTGGTGGCCGCCCAGAGCTCGCGAGGTGACGAATATCCTCGAGCAGTACTTGCAGCCGAACGCTCTCATGGGAGCTGCGTGCACCACCGGCATGGGGTTGATGATCTCCCCTTGGTCTCCGGCAGCTACGTATTCGCAACTTCCCTCCCTCGACGACGAATCATCTGCAACAGCACGGGCATTGGTTTCCATTGTTAGTTAGCTAGATATTGTATAACACGCACTGGGTCTTTGCCTCAGAATTCGTGTGTTGATTTCCTGGTTGATCAACACCCCAGAATGTATCAATATATAGAGAGATAATCTTAAAAGTGGGCCCACGTGGTGAGGTGAGACAAGTGACGAAACCTGGATTAAAAAAGGGTGGCCAAAATTTAAACCTCAAAACATATGAATTTGATCCATAAATTTTACAAATAGTACTGGTTTTTGTATTTTGGATATAGGATAAGAGCAGGGACGGAGCCAAAAAATTTTTAGCGAGGACACGATTATATATATACACAGGCCGGTGCATTAGCCGGTTCAACCGGCCCAACGGAACAGGGCCCCTAAAATTTTCAATGGAGATCTTCTACTTCACTATATATATCACTCCCTACAACACAAAAATATTTTGACATTTATTTAATCTTAAAAAAATTTAAAAAATTATATTTATATTACTAACATATTTTTTTATATATTCATAAAATTTTATTTTGAAAAATCATATTTTATAATTTAAAAAAAATAAAAAAGGCAATATTTAACATATTATAATTATTAAAAAGTTCAAAAAATGATTTTTCAAAATAAAATTTTATGAATATATTAAAATAGATGTTAGTAATATAAATATATTAAAATACCCTACGCCTCTTGAGGGGCAGGTGTGTGACTCAAGAGGAGCAGGGTGTATTTTAAAAAAAATATAAAAAGTGAGATATGTGGTGTAAATAGTAAATTTTGTGGTGTAAATAACATTGGCTAACTCGAAAAAATCCATTTACATCATTGAATCAATCATGAGGAAGTTTGATTACCTTTAGTGATGTGCCTGTGCAGGGCCGTTCCGTTATATTTTGAGGCCTTGTGTAACATACATATTGTGGCTTATTTTTTTAAAACTAATTCAAAGGAAAAAAAATAATCCACCAAATCCACTAACGTACAAAAGAGATGTTCTCGTAGATGTAAATTCATTACAAAGAATCATTAACTAAAACTAAACTTTTACCAAAGGACATGATAATCTATCTAATGCAATGCTACTACTTCCGAAAAACTGATCTTTTAGCACTCTTAGATGCAAAGTCATCTATTAAGCACTCATAATCAAGATTTTCTAAAAACTCATGTTCAATTGAAATCAAAGTCAAAGCATTTAACCTTTCTTGCGTCATGGTCGATCGCAAGTAAGATTTAAATATTTTGAGTTTTGAAAAGCTTCTTTCTGCTGATGCAACTGTAATAGAAATTGTCAATAAAATCCTATATGCTAGACAACTAGTTGGACGTACAACAATTTGTTTTTTTCAAGAAAGATAGTATTTCACTAGATGTATCAAGTTCCTCTGGTAATTGTTTTTGTAATAGTTGTAACGGCCCGGATATAAATACCCGGGTTACGTTTCGAAGGTCGGATACCTTCGTTCGGATGTTGCAATTCAGGTACGGGTCGAGGTTTCAAACCTCTAATCAGTCGAAGTCTCAGGAATACAATTTAAACGAAAGTAAAGCGGAAGTACGGTTTAGATACAAACGCCACGGCAGAGCCGGGTCAAAACCAAAACAAAGTGGGTGATTGCCATTTGTCAAGTTAGAATATATTAGCCGAATTCTTCGATTCGCCAAAAGATTTCCCCGTCACAGAAGCATGGAGCAACAAGAGCGGTACCTAACACTATCCATGAAGTCAGGCCTGGTGATCGCTTACGGGTCCTCTGACCGCGCCGAGGACACATAACATGCCTATACCTAAATAAAAGATGACTAATGCGGTATAAGATTTAAATCACACTATCATGCCCCTAGTATATATATAATATGCAGAAAAGAACGGTAAAGGGCCCAAGACAATGCCAAGTGGCATATCCCTCTCCTACCTCTGCACCCCTTTCCGTTAGTGCAGAGACTGGCCAGTTCGGGCTATAGCATAGCACTCTCTTCGTGGTGGTGCACTCACCACAGTATCATCATATCATATCATATCTCATCATCATATCATAAATCATGCTCATGCCCGATGGTGCTGGGCTAATCATATCATATCAAATCATCTCATCTCTTTCCCGATAGTGCTGGGCTATCATATCATGCTCATATCGACTCGATAGACTCAGGGCACCCGATGGGGCTGGGCTACCCTATGACCCTAGCAAAGACTCTAGGACTATCACAGATAACAGTCGTTCTGTTTCAAACACACAAAGTAAACACATTCTCAGTTCAATGAAATCCTAGCATGATACTACATGGCATGCTTTAATATGCAACAAAACTACACATTACATGACACATCAGGCAGGAGGTCCAGGTTACTGAGTAAGTCCCGTAGGATACTTACCTGTTGATGCAGAACAGCAAGATAACACAAGCAAGGGCCCAAATGCAAGTCCAAAGCAATCCAAAAGAAATACACACCTATCATCAAGTCATTTCCATAAGCTACCAGACCAACATTCATACGCACGAAACCCAAGTTCCCGACATCCTGCAAAACCGACCGATAGTAAAACCGTTTTCCAAAATCTTTCTGATACGATCAAATCGACCAAAATCAATCTTTCAATCAAACCCCTTGATAAAATCATACCAACCATATTTTCAAACTCATAAATCCCAAATTAAGTCAACTCATATTCAAAATGATGTCTCAACTCATACTTGGCCAAATTCCGACATTAAACATTTAACTTTAAAACTAACTCTCTCCAAAGCACATTATAGGAATCATTCCGACATGTTTCTTATTTCAAAACATTATATAAATAATTCTTAATACTAAATCATCAAAATAATTCTAAGCTCACAAATAATACTTATAAATCAAAACCAACAATTTACTTTAAAATCCTAGCTCACCTAGTTAAATCCTCTTAAAATGCATCAATTAAATAAGCCAAACAATAAAATCTTAAAACAATATAAAATATATAACGATTAATTTTCCATAATTTATAATTATAACCAAACCCAAAATAATACTAATCTTCACAAAATTTAACACTTACTATCCATATATTCTTAAAATAAACCAAAAATATATTTATAACCCAATATCAAATAATATCACTTTTAAAACCTTTTTAAATATAAATATTAATAATTTAAGAACATATAAATATATATATTCATCTTACTAAGATCAGAAATAATAACAAAATATAACATATATATATATATATAAATCATAACATATATATATATTCTACATATAACAACTTAAAATCATAAAACACCCAAATGACTCAACCCAAAAAATCTGAAAAGATAAGCCCAACCCGGAAAGAGAGGCCCAACCCATACCCGAGTGAGACCCGGATCCGCCAGCACCTAACCGGATCCCATTTAAAACACTAGTGAACCGGGTTTACTGGGAAAAGAAAGAAAAAAGGTGAACCGGCCATCAGACCGCTTCTCCTACCTCTGTCCACGCTCGAGAAGGAAGGAAAGAAGAGGGGAAAGGATTCTCCTGGCTGGCGGCTCCCTGCCTGATCCACTCACACAATCTCTCCTCTACCCCAAGCAACACAATCCCAGAAGAAAAACGACACAGAAGGAGGGGGAAAGAGAGAGCTCACCGAGATCTTCGACTCGTCGGAAAATAGTCGTCGGGTTCGATTTGAGTCGCCGGAGTCAGAATCAAAAGGCTCGGCCTAGGAAGAGTGTAAGGGAGGGTTAAAGGTGCGTCTTTATGCTATATGGAGGTGGAAGGAAGTGGAATCGAACCCTTACCGAGTTTCAAAACCGAAATAGAGGAGAGGAGCGAAAGCCAGGCGGCGGCGGCTTCTCCGGCGGCTCCTGGCTGTTGCTAGCGCTTCTAGAGGGGGTGTCAGAGATGTTGCTGCTGTCGGCTCATCGCGGAAGGGTGAAGGGTGAAGAGATGTTGCTGGGCTCTCCTCTCGGCAAATCAGGGGAGGCGGCGCTGCGCTCTTCCATGGCGATGGAGCAACGACGACGACAGCAATGGACGGCGGTGGAAGGCTTGAAATGGACGGAAGGGAGGTGGTGAGGTGGTGCTGCTCAAGCAAGAAAGGAGGAGCAATGGAGGGATGTGTGGTGGTGTCGTGGTGGTTCGGGAAATCTGGAAAAAGGGGGGTTCTCCTAGTGGGTTCAGCAGCTTCAGAAGGGAGGAGGGAGGTGGGTTGTGAGGGCTACAAATTTCTGAACATAAAGGGGTAAATGGGTGATGTTTGTTGGCATGAGGTAGAGGACAAACTTGGGGCAGTAGGAAGCAGCTGGTGTGAATTGCAGTGTGTGTGAGGAAGGGGGACCGAAGGGGGGGAGAGAGAGAGAGAGAGAGAGAGAGAGAAGGAGAGAGAGAGAAGAAAAGAAAAAGGAAAATAGGAAATAAAAGAGGTCCCCACAAAAGAATTCAATTTAGCGGAATAGACTCGGAACCCGCTCGCCCGATCGAATCCCGACAAAATCAAATTAAATCAAATTTCAATTAAATTTCGAGATAAACGGAATTAAATTAATTTTATCAAAACTCGGAGCTCGAAGGCGGAATCAAATCCTCTATAATCTAATTTCTAGAAACGATGCCGGAATGACTTTAAAGTCAAAATTTACACTCGAGGACGGGTTTTCTCACATTTCTGCCGATTGAATAAAATAATAATTTATTTACTCAAATATAATAATATAATAATATTTTCAGTCTTTACATTTATCCACCTCTAAAAACAAGTCTCGTCCCCCAGACTAAAATCATTTTAAAGAATTGGGAAGGAGTTTGAAATCGGTGAGTCCGAGGACCATGTCCAAGGATCTTGCAATCATCTCGGTTGCGTCATCCCGGATTCTCACAACATCCTGGTCACGGTCGTGACATCTCCAATTGGTCTAGTCAAGTGTGTAATAAGCGCCCCTATCACATCCTCGCTTCGACCCTTCGGAAGTATCACAACTCTAAAAGCATTATAGCGTCCGACTAGGTCTTAGCAAGCAATCTATAAGCGCCCCTATAAAATGCTTGTATCCACTTCGTGAGACGTCACAATGTAAATCTAGTTCGTAAATTCTCAAAGCGTCTGTAAATGGAAAGGTTGTCATCCAAATCATTGAAACTCTCAACTTCTTTAAAACCCCCAAGTTGGCCATTTTTAAAACCGCTCAAAATCTTCAAATCCGATGTTTAATCAAGCAATTTTACACCAAAACAAGTCAATTCCTTTCAAATCAAGATTCCGTCAAAATCTCCCAAACACCAAATCAGCTTCTCGCAACCCAATCAATCAGATTCAGAAGGTAGGAGGTGGAATCATCCACCTCTAAGGGCTAGTCCCATATTCTCTTCCTAGTTTCCAGAATCGAATCAATCTATCAGTCTCAATTCAAGCAAGATGCATGAGCCATAAGAAATGCATAACTGTATAACCAACCAATCTCCAATCAACACATCATAAGGCAAGTCTCAACATATACCAACGTAGTGCCACAAGGTCACATCAACATCTCCCGATTATACCAAAGGTCATAATATGCATCTCAACGACATAACAAAATCATCACAACGTCTCAACATCACACCAGAAGTCATAAAAGTATCTCTCATCACAGAATCAATGAACCAAAACACATTGTCAACACATCAACACATCAAGGTCAGGTTTTTAAGATTCAGCAAAAGGGAAAAGTCAGTCAATATGTGAATCACCAAAACGTCAGCATACTCGCAAAACATCATCTCAACTCATACAATGTCATATAACGATCACTTAGCAATCACGCACCATTATCTCCTATATATATAAGTCAGATTCATGATCTGAATCAATATTCATCATTTAACATCCCTGATCATATTATAACATCATGCTTTCACATAGCAACAGATCATTATTTCATGATTCATACAACACATCATAACATGCTTCTAGAACAACATAGTAGGATAGCAATGTATCAGTATATCATGATAACACTTGTCACTGTCAACTAGATTTCAAATATTGTATATCAACATGTAATATCAGGTCATATCAGGTTTATCATGGTCGCTATCTAACGTCATGCCAGTACATATTAGCTAATCACATAATCATGAAAATTTTGCACATCATACAAGTTAAAATAAAACGCAACCCCGCTTGCTCGTCCCCAACTCTCAAGCCCAAAACCAATCCTCATCTAAACTCACCAACTCGGATAATATCCCCAAAGAACCCCAACTCATTTTGATACTCCAGTCTCACCCCTCATTTCACCAAGCACTCTCACTAGCAATCCACCTCTAAGACTTCAACCCTTAACTTTGTTTTCACACCCGAGCACCCCTGCATACTCTGTTCTCGATACCCCCAAAGGTCATTTCTTACGTTTCTCACTCTTCCCAAGATATCACAACGTAGAACCCTTCCAACCACGCATCTTAAATAAAATCTTCTCGCTCACTACCTTACCAACCTATCCTAACCATACCCCTTATCCAAGATTCACCTAAGAGCTCATCGAAATCAACAAGTATTACCTCTTATAATTCCCGAACCCACTCGGTCCAACCTAAGTCAACACCCCTCTCCTGCAACTTTCCCTTACCACCGTCGATTATTCGAATCACTCAAAACCTTTCTCCACTCTCTAACCGCTTAACCAAAAGGACCTCACTCACATGATCAAAGAAGAAGCAATCATGGACATTATTGCACATAAGGACTACATCATATCAACTAGCAGTTATATTAAATATCATCATTAGTTCATCATTAGATATTGCAACATGCCTCACGAGTCTTAATTTACCGTCATGCTCAAAATTATCACATAATACCATACATGAATAAAGTCAATTCAACTAGCAAGTTTCATTAGAACCTTTAACAAATAAACAATCCAGGTTTCACAACATTTGCAGTTTATACTTTTAAAGGCAGGAATTTAGATCATGCTTGACAGTTCAGAGCATCTACGCATCAAGACATCGGGCACATTAAAGATGTAAGGCAATCAAATCATATCATCATAACCAACAGACAATCAAGCAACAGTCATCACCAAGTCATCACATCAACAAGCAACTTTCAACATCAAGTTAGTGCAATATCACCATCAACAAGTTCAGAAAGGATTAGCAATCCGAATGGAGGACACTCCCACTTGCAAGTCATATCGTACTCAATAATCGCAACCCTCGAAGCGAGCTTGTTCCGTCGACCCTGTCGATCCTGAGGCCCGTGGGTTATGGACCCACGCTTCCGCTGCGCTGCTCTATCGCTATTCGACTTCCCGATCCTTTTTCCATGCGGTCGCTCGTCCAACGTAACGGGTAGGGGTCTAAGTTAGAGGAGATAGGGGAGTGACAAGAGCGGACGGCCCAATATTTCTCTCGGAGACAAAATGGACCAAATCTAAAGATGACACGACTAGAGACAAGACTCCTACCCGAGAATAGTAACGATGCCTCTATGGAAGTCCATTAGGTTACAATGGTGAAAACAAGCACAAATTCATCATATAGCATATCCATCACATTAATCCACACTAACATGCACCTATCCCGGGGCAACATTCGTATTCATATCAAAGACACAATCAAATCCGATGCTGATGTATGTGAAATAAGCTAACATTCTAGTATTCCATGGAAGCAGATATGCCTAGCAGCTTCAAGCAAGATAGACGGAACCAACAATGATCATATATGATTCGAAGTCATGCGGAATTTAGTGAGATAACGAGCATCATGCATATGACCAATGTAAGAGCATGGTATACACATCAACAAATGAGTCCAAATATATCATGGCAAAGTATATTATAATAATCAGATGAAGCGTCATACGAGGGCATATAAGAACATCATAGTAACTATCACACCTAACAGCAATGATCACATAGTAGGTTAAGGATGACATGTAATCATACGACGAGATACATTTAGAGAGCATAGATCCTACATGATACTAGCGATACATAATGTGATACAAGCATAGACAAGAGTCATTAAGAGGAGTTCAACATATTATTCACGAAACATGAGGCATCATCAAAAGTAACAAGAAGGACATCATGTATGCTAGATTATAATCATGCTAAGAACGAACCATCTTAGAGTACCTATATGGTACAATAGTTGTCACATCATAGAACAAGTACAATACGTGATCATTTAGCGGGTCATAGTGGAAATCATAAGCCTTACATGATACTAATAGCACATATCGAACAAGAGTACAACCAAAGTGATTCAGCTAGATTCATTCCGATATTCATGCGTCATGTATATGCAAAATCATGATATAGAGTGGTGTGTGATCAAGCGAGGTGTCAAGTCATAGGTTCATACAAGCACGAGAAGCCATCATAGAGTAATAGACATTTTAACCATGTAAGCATGCTAGGTTTGACCATCACGGAAAGCTAGTCAATCATAGAACTCAACATTAAGCTAATCAGGATGAGTGAAACATATTAAGAGAACAGAAAGAGGAAAGAGCCACACTATCAGGGACCTAGCTCAAGAGAGAATCAACAATAATGTAGGCAAGACATAAATTCGAACAAGTCACAACCAAGGGGTCTATATGTTACTAATGACTCAACCTAACACAGGACACATACATGCACTTGATTGATTACTCGACATTAAGCAAGACTTCAACTCAATCACCTTCCAATAATATAGAAGCATGGGAAGGAATGTAACGATGTATAATGCAAGTCTAAGTAACGGGCAATGTGACGAGAATATGGGGACATGAGTTCGAATCAACACATAATATGAATAAACATGCACTCATCAAGGCTCAATTATAACACATATTCTCCATTTAATGCAAGGAACACACAACACCATCATATGCAAGGTAATCCACAATAGTTAATCTAAGGAAGACAAAATAGACGGGCATGCTATAGATTCTTGTCACAAGATGAATGATAAGCATCGAGGCATCATCGGCGAGCATGCTAAGGAGCACGTCTTATGAGGCATTCATACAAAGAAGAGTCGATCACACTATCATGGACCTAATTCAGAAGAAGAAACAATCATATCGACTCATATCATGTGGTTCATGCTTCCAATCAATCATACGAGCAATACAATAGGCCAAGTAGACATGCTATGATAACATATAACCATGATAGAAAGTAAGGTATAACACGAGGCTAAGCAATGCAACTAATCACAGGTGTAATAACATGAGCAGCATTTTACTAAGAAGCATTCGCAAGGTACATGCAGGATGTTACAAAATCATGTCATGAAATTCAAAGAGAGTCACCATTACAATCGGACAGAGATCCCTAAGGGCAACCATTGACTCTTCCTAACTGACTCATCACTCATCTTTCCCGTGAGACTCGGATATGACTTTTATGGTAAGGTGACACCGGTCGATCGTCATAAGAATTTATAAGGACAGCCTTGTAAACATCTCACTCTCTAACTCGGAATTTCATCAAGGACCGTCTTCCAATACTCTCTCGGACAACCTCTATATTCAATCATGATTCCCGACACCATATGTTTACCAACCCAATTGCCGTGGAAGACCGATATTCGAAGGGAGGACTCGATTGAATTGTCAAAAGGGTTCATAAGGAAAGGGACGGTTCCACAAAAGCTGAGCTTAACCATATAAGAAGAAGGGTACTCCCGCTATCCCGTTCGCACAAATCGTTCAATATTCATTCAATAGTTAGAACATAACAATCAAATCTTTAGCATATCAAGCACTCAATCACAGAATCGGTTAATGACAATTACAATGATCTCCTTGGAGTCTTCCCGATCCGTCTGTAAAGAACAAGCTAGTATTTCGCCTACCCATTTCCGACTACATCCAATAGGGATGGTCTAGCGCCGTTTCTACCCACTCGATCCCATATTAGTTGGTTCTCATCTTTTATCATAAGCCAAGTTCATATTTAGTCCAATTGAGTTAGACATATTAAGTTCATTTTGCCCCTTTAAAACGCTTTCAAATCTTCGAAATCCGTGGGCGGTTTTCCAAAACATACACCCGACCCTTGCGTACCCGAATTGCATAACTTGGCTCTGATACCAACTTTGTAACGGCCCGGATATAAATACCCGAGTTACGTTTCGAAGGTCGGATACCTTCGTTCGGATGTTGCAATTCAGGTACGGGTCGAGGTTTCAAACCTCTAATCAATCGAAGTCTCAGGAATACAATTTAAACGAAAGTAAAGCGGAAGTACGGTTTAGATACAAAAGCCACGGCAGAGCCGGGTCAAAACCAAAACAAAGTGGGTGATTGCCATTTGTCAAGTTAGAATATATTAGCCGGATTCTTCGATTCGCCAAAAGATTTTCCCGTCACAGAAGCATGGAGCAACAAGAGCGGTACCTAACACTATCCACGAAGTCAGGCCTGGTGATCGCCTGCGGGTCCTCTGACCGCGCTGAGGCCACATAACATGCCTATACCTAAATAAAAGATGACTAATGCGGTACAAGATTTAAATCACACTATCATGCCCCTAGTATATATATAATATGCAGAAAAGAACTGTACAGGGCCCAAGACAATGCCAAGTGGCATATCCCTCTCCTACCTCTGCACCCCTTCCCGTTAGTGCAGAGACTGGCCAGTTCGGGCTATAGCATAGCACTCTCTTCGTGGTGGTGCACTCACCACGGTATCATCATATCATATCATATCTTATCATCATATCATAAATCATGCTCATGCCCGATGGTGCTGGGCTAATCATATCATATCAAATCATCTCATCTCTTGCCCGATAGTGCTGGGCTATCATATCATGCTCATATCGACTCGATAGACTCAGGGCACCCGATTGGGCTGGGCTACCCTATGACCCTAGCAAAGACTCTAGGACTATCACAGATAACGGTCGTTCTGTTTCAAACACACAAAGTAAACACATGCTCAGTTCAATGCAATCCTAGCATGATACTACATGGCATGCTTTAATATGCAACAAAACTACACATTACATGACACATCAGGCAGGAGGTCCAGGTTACTGAGTAAGTCCCGTAGGATACTTACCTGTTGATGCAGAACAGCAAGATAACACAAGCAAGGGCCCAAATGCAAGTCCAAAGCAATCCAAAAGCAATACACACCTATCATCAAGTCATTTCCATAAGCTACCAGACCAACATTCATACGCACGAAACCCAAGTTCCCGACATCCTCCAAAACCGACCGATAGTAAAACCGTTTTCCAAAATCTTTCCGATACGATCAAATCGACCAAAATCATTCTTTCAATCAAACCCCTTGATAAAATCATACCAACCATATTTTCAAACTCATAAATCCCAAATTAAGTCAACTCATATTCAAAATGATGTCTCAACTCATACTTGGCCAAATTCCGACATTAAACATTTAACTTTAAAACTAACTCTCTCCAAAGCACATTATAGGAATCATTCCGACATGTTTCTTATTTCAAAACATTATATAAATAATTCTTAATACTAAATCATCAAAATAATTCTAAGCTCAGAAATAATACTTATAAATCAAAACCAACAATTTACTTTAAAATCCTAACTCACATAGTTAAATCCTCTTAAAATGCATCAATTAAATAAGCCAAACAATAAAATCTTAAAACAATATACAATATATAACGATTAATTTTCCAGAATTTATAATTATAACCAAACCCAAAATAATACTAATCTTCACAAAATTTAACACTTACTATCCATATATTCTTAAAATAAACAAAAAATATATTTATAACCCAATATCAAATAATATCACTTTTAAAACCTTTTTAAATATAAATATTAATAATTTAAGAACATATAAATATATATATTCATCTTACTAAAATCAGAAATAATAACAAAATATAACATATATATATAAATCATAACATATATATATTCTACATATAACAACTTAAAACAATAAAACACCCAAATGACTCAACCCAAAAAATCTGAAAAGATAAGCCCAACCCGGAAAGAGAGGCCCAACCCATACCCGAGTGAGACCCGGATCTGCGAGCACCTAACCGGATCCCATTTAAAACACTAGTGAACCGGGTTTACTGGGAAAAGAAAGAAAAAAGGTGAACCGGCCATCAGACCGCTTCTCCTACCTCTGTCCACGCTCGAGAAGGAAGGAAAGAAGAGGGGAAAGGATTCTCCTGGCCGGCGGCTCCCTGCCCGATCCACTCACACAATCTCTCCTCTACCCCAAGTAACACAATCCCAGAAGAAAAACGACACAGAAGGAGGGGGAAAGAGAGAGCTCACCGAGATCTTCGACTCGCCGGAAAATAGTCGTCGGGTTCGATTTGAGTCGTCGGAGTCGGAATCAAAAGGCTCGGCCTAGGAAGAGTGTAAGGGAGGGTTAAAGGTGCGTCTTTATGCTATATGGAGGTGGAAGGAAGAGGAATCGAACCCTTACCGAGTTTCAAAACCGAAACAGAGGAGAGGAGCGAGGCGGCTGCGGCGGCGGCTTCTCCGGCGGCTCCTGGCTGTTGCTAGCGCTTCTAGAGGGGGTGTCAGAGATGTTGCTGCTGTCGGCTCATCGCGGAAGGGTGAAGGGTGAAGAGATGTTGCTGGGCTCTCCTCTCGGCAAATCAGGGGAGGCGGCGCTGCGCTCTTCCATGGCGATGGAGCAACGAAGACGAGAGCAATGGACGGCGGTGGAAGGCTTGAAATGGACGGAAGGGAGGTGGTGAGGTGGTGCTGCTCAGGCAATAAAGGAGGAGCAATGGAGGGATGTGTGGTGGTGGCGTGGTGGTTTGGGAAATCTGGAAAAAGGGGGGTTCTCCTGGTGGGTTCAGCAGCTTCAGAAGGGAGGAGGGAGGTGGGTTGTGAGGGCTACAAATTTCTGAGCATAAAGGGGTAAATGGGTGATGTTTGTTGGCATGAGGTAGAGGATAAACTTGGGGCAGTAGGAAGCAGCTGGTGTGAATTGCAGTGTGTGTGAGGAAGGGGGACCGAAGGGGGGGAGAGAGAGAAAGAGAGATAGAGAGAGAGAGAGAGAGAGAGAGAAGAAAAGAAAAAGGAAAATAGGAAATAAAAGAGGTCCCCATAAAGGAATTCAATTTAGCGGAATAGACTCGGAACCCGCTCGCCCGGTCGAATCCCGACAAAATCAAATTAAATCAAATTTCAATTAAATTTCGAGATAAACAGAATTAAATTAATTTTATCAAAACTCGGAGCTCGAAGGCGGAATCAAATCCGCTATAATCTAATTTCTCGAAACGATGCCGGAATGACTTTAAAGTCAAAACTTACACTCGAGGACGGGTTTTCTCATATTTCTGCCGATTGAATAAAATAATAATTTATTTACTCAAATATAATAATATATTCAGTCTTTACAATAGTTGCAACTCATTAAATAATTCCTCACCATCAATGTATGAGATGAGACCGTTCTCCAACTTCTTCTCAAGATTGTTGCAGCTTGTTTCTAGTTCCTTAGCATCCAAGGACTTCAACCTCTTTGCTGTAAAAAGGAAGCCAAAAGTCTCTTCATATTGCTTGTATTGCTCAAATCTTCTCTCCAGTGATCCAATTGCTTGATCAATTAGGTATAGAAATATTGAATTCGGAAGGACTCTTGTGCAGAATCTTCACAGGCTGGTTCAGATGACTCAATAGTAGTAACAATCTCATCAAAATGTTTCTTCTTACGGATATATTGTTCTTCTTTTCTTCCTCTCAAGAAACACATGATCAATATCCAACTCATTAGCAATCTCTTTAGCATGGCTCAAAGCTTTGCCTTCACACTATCCATGGCCACATCAATACGCATATTTTCTGATTGTAATTGCTTACTGGCCTAATTGACTTTAGCCAATATGTGGTACCATATAACCATTCCAACAATAAACCCATATCTTCAAAGTTCATATTTAGCCAAGCAAGTAGCTTCACTTTTTACCTTTGGCTATGTCTCACTTTCAGCAAGTTGATAAAAGGCTTCTCTCATTTTAGAAGCTTGAGTAAATATTGCCTTAACACTGTCAATTCTGCTTTCCCATCTTGTAGTTGGCAATGATTTCAAAGTGATGCCTTTTTCAGACAAATTGTCTTTCAAAATCTTCCACCTTTTTTTAGAATTTGCAAACAATGTATAGATACGTTGCACAACTAAAAAAACTCTACTACTTTGCGACAAGAGTTTGCTACATCTGATAGTGTCAAATTCAGAGAATGAGAACCATAGGGCATATAAAAAGCTCTAGGATTATTGTCTAAGAGCTTTCTTTGTACACCTTTTTGTTTCCCTTTCATGTTCGATCCATTATCATAGCTCTCCCCTCTCACATTAACTATGTCAAGATCAAGATTGTATAAAACATTATGTAGCAGCCCTTGACCTATAGTGTCATTCACAACCAAAAACTCCAAAAAATACTCTTGCACCTTTACCGGGACTATAGAGACATCTACACACCTTAATATCAATGTCATCTACTCTTGCTTGCTGATATCAGAAGTACAATCAAGTATTACTGAGAAGTACTTGGCTTCTTTGATTTTTTTCAGAAGTGCACCTTTAATGTGAGAAGCTATCAATAGTATCAGCTCATTTTGGATCTTGTGACTCATATAATGGAACTGAATTTCATGATTTTGTTTCTTCCGAATATGCTCCTTCAAAGTAGAATCCCATTCAGGAACCATTTCAACTAATGCCATAAAATTTCCATTTCTTTCATCATAAATCTTGTCGCTGCTTCCGGGGAATGCCAAGCTTTGTTTAGCTAAATATTTCACCATTGAGAATAATCTTCGCAATACCTTCCTCCAATGCTCAGTTTCTTTGCTTAGTTGGTCCTGCAAAACATTTTCAATCAGTTGATTACTATCCAGCCTTGCACGTAACTTCTTTCATGTGCTTTCAAACTAGAAGAAAGATGCCCCCAATCCTTTACTCCATTATGTGCTAATTGACTAAGTTGCTGTTTGTTTTTGAACACTTTACAACAGAAACAAAATACTTTATCAAGATCCTTTGAATATACAAGCCAATCTCGATGATGCATCTCTACATTCGGCAGGTGCTTATTGTAAAAATCTAAAGAAAAACGTTTGTTTGATGCATCTTTTGGACCTTTTCCTAACAATAAATCTCTTATAGCGCCTTTTTTAACCAACAAATCCCTCCATTTAGGATCAAGGTTATCCTAACACTCATGATCATATATATATTGATGGATATGTCACCAAAATCATCTCCACTACCATTCAGACCTAGCTCTAGAGATTCTTTTACACCAATAGGTTCAACATCCACATCTTCTTCCATTCGCTCCTGACTTTCTTCTACACAAACACTAACATCTTCTGCATCTTGACGTTCTGTCCCTTTGTTTCTATTCTTTCGACACTATTAATCATAACAACATTCTCTTGCAAGACATTCTGCTCATCCTCCTTATGCATCGACTCATTCGCTTGTAAGACTACAAACTTGCGAATAGCTCCTTTTTTACTTTCAACCAATTTTCTATCTTTCTCTTTTCTTTTGCGCTTGGCATGACCACTTTCGAATCTTGTAGGAGGCATTATATCTTTATAAATCAAAACAATAACAAAAAATAATAATTATTATGATCATCTAAGAAATTAAAAAGTAAAAACTAACAAAAGAATATAGTTAAAATTTGAGATTACCTATCGAAATACTTGAGCTTGAAGAGACGATTGCAATGGTTGAATAAATTAAATTGATTTCCCTATATTAGGGTTTCTTTTCTTTTCTCTATATTCTTTGAGACTTTATGAATTGTGACTGCAAAAAAAAAAGAAAATAAAAATTGAACTGCTATAATTTTTTAGGGTAAAAAAATCAGAATGGGCTGGTGGGCCTAAAAAAGTCGGAATGGGCTGCTCCCTAGTGATGGCTGTTGTAACTATTGAATTTAGAAAAAATTCCAGATTTGCTGCTACGAAGATTCGAACTCCCTCCCGATCGGTAGAAGCGTCGACCCTTTACCAACTACTCTACCGCGCCAACTTGATTCCCTTTGCAACTTATATATACATATATATACATACATACATACATACATACATATATATATATATATTATAAATACGAGGCCCCCAAATTTTTGAGACCGTGTGCGATTGCACTATCCGCATGGCCCATGGGCCGACCCTGGCCCTATGTGAAGAAAATAAAAAAATGATCAAAACTGAGCACAACAACTCAAATACAGTGAGCAGATCAACGTAGAAGCTTTACCAATGGAAGAAAATGACAATCATTGCATTCATTCATTCATTTACATCAATCCCAAAACCCTACTACAAATGTGTTCTGTGTATAACTTAAATAACAGGAGTTTCTCAAATGAGACTGTTGCATCACAAAGAGACGAAATAACCTTACAGCAAACAAAAATGTAAAGCAAATGAAATGTAAATGCAGATAGAAATGCATATAGAAATTGGACATATATGCATTAGAAAATGCATATAATCTTCATATCATCTCCTCAAGTTGGGCTTGTGTGAAGCCAACAAGTCCCAACTTGGAAGAAAGATGTAAGTGTTGTTTTTCACCCAAAGGCTTTGTCAGAACACCTGCTAGTTGAGCTCTTGTTCTAATATGTTGAGGACGGACAAAGCATGCTTGTAACTTTTCTCTAACATAATGGCAATCAATCTTCAAATATTTTGTTCTCTCTTGGCACATATGATTTTCAACAATGTGTAAAGTAGATATATCACAATAGAGAGGAACGGGTAGGGGAATTGTAATTCTCAAAGTGCTCAACACACCTTTAACGAAGACTAACTCACTAGATGTCATTGACATACTTTTGTATTCTGCTCCAGCTGAGGATTTAGATAGAGTGTTTTGCTTCTTCATTTTTCAAGAAACAAGGCATTCACCTAGGAAAACACAATATCTTGTCAAAGATCTAGCACTGAAATGGCAAGCTCCCAAGTCCGCATCACAAAATGCCATCACATTTGTACCAGAATTTGATGAATAGTGTAAATTAGTTTAGATTGTGGCTTTTAGGTATCTGGTCACATGTAAAGCAACATCAAATTAAGGCTATCGTGGCTCACTCATGAATTGGATTAAGTGTTTAACTACATATGAAATATCAGGTCTGGTGATGTTTAAAAACAAAAGCCTCCCATGCGACCTTACATATACTTCAGTATCTGTCATGATCTTTCCCACATCAGTTGACAATTTCAATCCCTTAGGGAGTGGGAAGACTGGTGGCTTGCAATGAAGCATGTTTCAATCCTGCAAAATGTTTGTTATATATTTTCTATGATACAATAAGGTGTCAGAATCACTTTTCATAATCTCTAATCCCAGGAAATATCTTGCTATACCAAGATCCTTGATATTAAAAGCCCTGTTGGAGGCACTCTTAGTGGATTTGATGAATTCCACATCATCTCCTACCAATAATAAATAATCAACATAAACCATTGTTATCACTATCCCTTTCGCAACTTTCTTTGTGAATAGAGAGTAGTTCTCAATGGACTGAACATAACCAAGCTTAACCAAAAATCTATAGAGCTCAACATTCCATTGTCTGGAAGCTTGTTTTAATCTATAAATGGTTTTCTTCAGCTTGCACACTTGACCAGGCTTTCCCAACCGATATCCTTCTATAAGACACATGTAAACCTCTTCATCGAGATTGTCATGTAAGAAAGCATTGTTCACATCCAGTTGGTGCAAAGGCCAACCTTTGATTGTTGCAACAAATAAAATAATTCTCACAGTGGAAAATTTAGCTACATGAGAGAAGGTGTGCTTATAGTCCTTCCTTTTTATGTAATTATATATCCTTTAGCAACAATCCTAGCTTATATATTTCAATTGATCCATTAGGTATGTATTTGATTTTATACACCCATTTGCTTCCTATAGCCTTTTTTTCATCAGGCAACTCAGTCATCTCCCAAGTATGATTTACCTGCATAACTTTGATCTCAAGATCCATTGCATTAATCCTAAGTGGATATTTAACTACATGAGAATACTAACATGGTTCTAGTATGGGTGCCATCTGAGCAAAGGAGGTTGTGAATTCATCATCAAGTTTTTGTATTGGTCCAACACAAATGGGCAAGAATGATTGAGATACCAAGTCTGACTTCTTGTTATTCTAGCAAACAAAATCTTACAATCTTCTTGGTACTACAACCTCTCTAGTTGATATTCTAAGGGGAGGAAAATTTTCATGATCTCTAAGAATTTCTTAAGACATTTATGATGCATTGATATTTGATGTTGGAAAAGAAGAGACCTCGGAAGCAGATGATATAGAGTCAGGGACAAATTGAGGTAATGAGTCTGGGGATGGAATATGAGCAAATGGTATAATTCTGTGAATATGTGTGACATTATCACAATCATCTGTAGGATTGATAAGAGGTAGTCGGGTTTTGCTTCAATTGATTCAGAAGCAAGTACCATTTCTGAAAGTTTCCTGACCCTATTGAGAAAGATGTTCTCCTGAAATATTATAACACCTTTACATATCAACATTTTTCTATCCTCAATGCCCTATCCCATGAACACGCATTTTTTTTTGCCTTGGGTCCCATCTTGTCCCTAAACATATGAGGGACAGAGGCATAACAAAGGCATCCCATCACTTTCAGCTCATCATAACTAGCTGGCTTTCTGAACAGTCCTTCATTAGGTGTTCTCCATTTCAATATCTTAGTTGGCTATTTGTTGATAACATGAGTAGCAGCCATTACATTCTCCCAAAATTTAACAGTCAAACCAGTATGAATCCTCATTGATCTAGCCATTTCAATGAGATGTCTATGCTTCCTTTCGAATCTTCCTTTTTGTTGAGCAGTGTAAGACACACTCCTATGATGAACTATGCCCTCTGATGCTAAAAACTCCAAACATCTTTTTCTGAATAAATTCTATGCTATTATATGTCCTGATGCACTTGATGGAAGATGCAAACAGATTCTTCACATATGCAATAAAATCACAAATACTCTGAAAACTTGTAATTTGTCTTTGAGTAAAAAAGTCCAAGTGACCCTAGTGCAATCATCATGCACATTAAGAAAATAATGGAAACCATTTTAAGTAGTAACTTTACAGGGACCCCATAGATCCATGTGCACCAAATCAAAGGGCTTAGAGGCCAAACTCAAGCTTCTATCAAAGGGCAACCTATGACACTTTGACACATAATAGGTATCACAATGAAATTCATTCAAATCAACTTGATTAACAACTACAAATGTCTTAATTTAGAAACTGAAGTGTGCCTAAGTCTTGAATTAGTAATGTCTAGATTAACACTGACTTTACTACAACGTCTATCATAGATCCAGTCTTACTCTTCTTGTTTGCTCCTTCTGATAGTACCTTGTGTAACCCATGACTTTTGAGTCCAACCAGCACAACCTTCTTAGTTCCAAAGTCCTGGAAATTAAAATGAGTTCTAGTAGAGACGCCAATCATGTCATTACCATCTAGCAATTTTCCAACAAAATTAAAAGCAATATATGCTTAAAGTCTGGTACAAGCAACAAATCACTAAGATTCAGATTATCTTTAAACTGCAGACTGATGTAGGGAGAATTGAATTGGAAATATATAATAATATAAAGAACTTAACTCTAGCCTTTCAAATAAATTCAAAACTCTCCGCTGTCGTAGTAGGGGAATTAGGTTCGATCCACGAGGAAGCTAGTCAGCGAGAGCTAAGAATAGTCCAAATTCTTGTTCTGTTGTCGACCAGAAGTCACTCGATCTTGACAGGAGTAGTCAATGTCAAAGGTGGCTGTCGATCTCGATTGTAGAGGACCTGTAGAGACAAAAACAAGTAGTCGATGTTGACCTCAGGTGTCGATGTCGAGTATTAGTAACAGGAGTCGATCGACTAAGAAGACTGTCGGTCGATCTAGGGCACTCGATATCGAGTAGCGTACTCGATCTCAAGTCAAAATAGGAGCAGAGAGTGCAGTCGACTCAACAAACGTTGACCGATATGAGGGTGTCGATATCGACCTAAGGGGTAGATCATGAGTGCTCCTGCAGAAACGTTAGTAACCGTCGGCAAAGTAGCGAAGATAATAGAATGGGAATAGAAGCTTTGAACATAAATAAATAGGGTTTGAATGATTAAAGTGATAAATATAAATATAAAAACAAACTCCTAAGGCTAGGGTTTACCACAACGTTAACCAAACATGCACAGGATAACTAAGACGGACAATTGCGCTATCTCACCCAAGGGACAAGCTTTCTCCATAGACCAATGAGTAGGAATACTCTTGCAAATAAACCTAATTGTCTCTACCAATTTTATGTTTATAACTCAAGTTATTAACATAAATCCATTTTCTTGCGATTAGGACTAAACACAAAAGGGTAGGAGATGATCAAGACACAACAAATATCAACATCAATACTTACCTCAAGCACGCATGACTAACGTCGGCCTCACCCCGACCCTAAGAGCTTAAGCGAATACTCACTCATTGTCGAAGAAGACATCTTTGAATGAAAGAAAATAACTTGCATTGAAAAAAAACTCGAAGTCTCTACAATCCCAACATCGGCTTTCACAAATGCAAAAACCCTAAAGCTTCTCAAAACTCTAAACTACTTTGCTATTGGTGAGATTGAATCTCTTAAATTGAATGAATGAAACCAGCCCCCAAAGGCTTTATTTATAGCCTCTCAATCCTTGCTAGCCAAGGAAAAGAGTCATAATCCTAGTAAAACTACTATATTTAAATTCTATCCAAATATAAAAAGGATAAAACATTATTGAAATAAATAATAAAAATCCTAGGATAAAAAGGAAAGTTCCCCCCGACAGGAATCTTCATTCGACATCCATCTGACCAGTCGATGTCGAGTGCCTTGTATCTGCTCGCCTTGTCTTGATTTCACTCGAGCTCGGATGGCCTGTCGATATCGAGTAGTCCACTCGATCTAGGGTTACGTCGAGTGCTTCTCTAGTAGGTTGTGTTTTCTTGGCTCTGGGTACTTAGTTTTTGCGCCATATGGTCCAGTCGATCTTGAGTTATCCTGTCGATATTGACTGCACTTCAACGGTTCTTGGCCTTTTGTTTTGACTTCGATTCCGCTCTAATTCCTATAAATTTAAACCAAAACTTGTGCAAACTCTATTTCTTTCATGTTAGCACATTCTACACAAATTCTCATCATTCTCAATCTATAATTTATGAATTGAATGGAATATGAAGTCAAAATATGCATATAAAATGGCTAGAAATATGTACATCAAAATACATCATACTTAGACTTGCTTGTCCTCAAGTAATAACCAAGCAATAATCAATACCTACAATACATCCTTCAAGTCTTTGCCCTTGTTAAAAGCAACATCATAAGTGGTAGCAAAGCGAAGCAAGTTAATTTAGTATCATCACACATGTTTGAGCGATCCATGGGCATGGGCAATTTTAAACCCAACCTCACAGGGACAATTTGTTTACACTCAACTCTCAATGTGTTTAGGCTATGAAGATCAACTCTCAGCTCGATTCCATATACAAACTCATAAACATTGCAATTTATAATAATCCACTTCGCAACCAATTATGTAAATGCAAACAAGAACCATCAGGAGGACTTTCGCTCAATGGACGACTTCAAAGAAGAATCCATTCAGTGGGGTTGTAATGGAGCTTGGTAAGGAATAAAGGGTATGGAATTATTTGGCCGTGTGGTGCTTAATAAAATTCGGGAATCAAGACTCCTAAATCTCGACACAACTTAACTAAACCATATCTCCCAAATAATGCACAACCAAACTTACTTTCTTATAGGGAACTTCAACCTTTTTTACAAACTTAATATACCTCTCGAAAATATAAAGCTTGCATAAAAGAAAAGAACTAAGGAATAATTAGCCATGCACTTATTGACATAATATAAATAACTTCTCTTTTTTCTTTTTTTTTTCGGATTTTTTTTGGACAAAAATAAATAATAATAATAATAATGACAACAGTGCATTTATATAGTGAGCAAAAAATCCTTTTACAAAATATGTAACAACAAAATATAAAACCATCCCAAAATTTTTCTTACTCAAAACTAATCATAAGCACTTTTTTTCCACAAAATCATTATGCCAACCAACTCTAAGTCTTAATTCCCAAATGAAGGTCATGCTAAATTCGGCTAGGGATAATTTTGTGTAGTTTATAATGTAAAGGCTCAACCTAATGTTTTAGGCTTCAAGTAGAGATAATGCAGGGTAGGTAAAGAGAGGATAAAATTTGCTTAAAAGATGCCTTCATCATTTAATTCCTATTCACATAAACATATATATGCATTGGCTTTGAATACCTATCACAACATTTAAAGATGCATAAGACGAGTAAATACACTCAAGAAAGCAGAGGGATTTTTAATGTTCTCCCTATAGGCCAAAATTCTCACAAGGACAATTTTGATGGATTTTGCTTTTAGCCTAGGATCATAAGTGCTCAATTTCATCACAAGTTCACAATCTACATAAAACAATTTTAAGTGCTTAGGCTAAACCATCCAAATATGCCATAGGATTTACGTGATCAAGTCAGACATTGGGTTTTCATTATAGGACGTCTAAGTAAGGCTTAAAAATAACTAAATAAATAAATATGCATTCTTTTCTTTTTGACATTTTCTATTTTTTCTATTTTTATGAAACTAATGAAACTAAGAACTTAATTTTACAATACATAAAACTTTAAACATGAATGCAATGAAATAAAGATTCTAGTACATGCCAAATTTTAACCAAAAGCCAAGAAAGACATAATATCCAGTTTCAATCCCACCCCATACTTAAAACATACAATGTCCTTATTGTATTAAAATCAAAGAAAAACAAGTGTAAAGGGAAAAACTCACAAAGGGGAATCGATTTCAGGTGTTGTCGTTGCCAGCAGTCGACATCGATATGGGTAGTCGATGTCGACAGCAACTTTGTGCTCTAAAGGAAGGTAGAAGTCGAGGGTCACCTAGGTGGTCGAGATCGAGTAGCTTGCTCAATGTCAACTGCAGTGTTTTTCTCTTCAGTGATCTACGTCGATCACAGGCAATGGATCGACCCTAGTGCAGTCAATGTCGACCGATCAGGTTGATCTCGATGACTTCTTTAGGGACTTCTTTTCTTCCTCGTTCTATCTTATGCTTTGCAACCTGAAATTTCGTTAGTTAATAATACTAAACCACATTTTAAAAGAAGTTTTCAAAACTAAAATCCAAAATCTAAAATTCGAAAGAAATTTTAAATAAATTTTATTTATAAGCTCTAGACTTTTGAGTCGCTAGGCCGACTTCTTCAATTGCGCTCACGAACCTTGAAGGTAGGGCTCCTTAGTGCTAGACCCTTCTACTGGATCATCAAAATCCTTGTTATAGTACCCAAGCTCAGCGATTATCGCTTCATCTCCATAAAGTTCTTTCCTTGGATCATGTCCTTTCTTCCTTTTCCTATTCCTTACATTGCAAATATGAGCAAACCATGGAGCTTTGACCCTCCCATTAGTGAAACCATCATTAATGTACAAAGGAAGGTTAGAGATCATACCTGAGTTTACCTTTTCGGACACGAAACAGCGATCTTCGGGCTCGGGGTCAGTCGGCATCGACATGATGAGGTTGACATCAAAGGTCTCATTCGACTTCGACATGATGTGGTCGACATCGGCAGAGGGGACCCCATACTTAAGCTTTTGGCATCTCGGGTGATCTTCTATTGTGCTCGATATCTATAAGGGTATGTCAACCTCGAGCTCTTTGGTCGATGTCGATGGAGGTCGGTCAATTTCGACCTTCTTTGCAGTACTTTTGAATAAATTTGATGTACCGGACCATTTGAAGGATCAAATTAAATAGGTGTCCATCGATCCATCCAAATAAGCTAAATGTCCACCCTTTTTTTTTAAAGAAAAAAACCAGCCCCCCCTCAACTAGCAATGAGCGACAAGCGACGACATCGAAGTGCGGGGCTAAGATATCATCGAGCTTGCCCTTACCTTCATCCCCCACTGGCAATCAAGCACACCGGAGACTTTTCTCAGGCCACCAACTTGGCTCAGCTCCTCTGGCCTCTTCTCCGGTGTAACAACTATGATGAACCAGCGACCTTCCTCTGGCCTCGACATCAGTGGTAGCGACCTTCCTCCGTTGAGTTCAGATCTGAAGGCCATTAGTGAAAATCAGATCTTAGGGATTGTTGGTTGTCGACAGAATGATGCGGACACGTACCGGATCTACTTCTAGATCTGTTGGCGAGGCGGCGACGGAGGAAGGAGGTCCAATCTGTGTGCGATTGGTAAGTCCTTCTCCGTCTCCTTCTCGATTGTGAAATTAATCAAATGGCGCCAACGACGTCCTTCCCGAACCTGGTCGCCAGCCCAACCGCTACAATTCCAGCAATTCCGAACACCTTGAAATCGTCCAAGCCGTGAACAACTCCAGGCTGCAGAGGAGACAACGATTTCCAACATTGGGAGAAGCGGCGGTGCAGGTAGAGGAGACGACGACGAAAAGACGATTTCTGTTGGTTGTTATTGGCTTGTAGGTTCATCTATTTCCTTTTGTCTCCCCCTCCTCCTTTAAGGCCTTGTTTGGTTCCCTCTTTTATTTTCTTAAATAATCCCTTTTTTCTCCACTTTATTATTATATATATAGAGACAGAAAAACTGGAAAAAAACCATTGTAGCCCCACAAGCAAAGAAACAAACATGATATATGGACACAGAAATCACCATCTTTAATTTGAAAGATTTTAAGTGTATTGTAATAGGTTGTAGCTTCAATAAATAGTTGGTGTATTTGTTGTGAATACAAATGTCTATTGTGAATTGGCAATTTCAGCAAAATTTTTTTGCCTTGCTAAACTCTTGGAGAGCTTATTAGCTTCTTGATTTTGTGTGTGATCTGAACTGCTGAAATTCTAAAATGCTTAACTTAATTCTTATTAGAAAAATTCGTTATGCTGAAATTAATTCTTCTCAAATTGTATGAGTTACTATATCTTACACACAAGCATATATGACAGCATTTCAGCATTTTATCATTTTAGTATTTCACCATTTCATCATTTCAACATTTTAGTATTTTTTACCGACGCGAAAAAAAAAGCAACTTCGATTTCAACAACACGGTTTCAGCAACTCTGGTATCTAAAGTGATGACGCAAAAAAAAAACAACTCCGGTTTCAGCAACACGGTTTTAGCAACTCCGGTGTTGAAGAGCTGACGCGAAAAAAAACAAAAAAAAAACAAGAAGCTAATTTCAGCAATTACAACAACAATTTTAGCAACTTCAGTTTCAGCAACTCCGATGTCGAAGCGCTGACGCAAAAAAAAAACACGAAGCTAATTTCAGCAATTACAACAAATATATCAGCAACTTCAGTTTCAACAACTTTGGTTTCAGCAACTCCGATGTCGAAGCGTTGAAGCGAAAAAAAAACAAGAAGCTAATTTCAGCAATTACAACAACAATTTCAACAACTTCGGTTTCAGCAACTCTGGTGTCGAAGTGCTGACACGTAAAAAAAATATTGAAGCAGGAGGGAGCATAGGGGCGCACATGGGGGGACACAGCGGCAAAGGGGGAAAGGGAAGGGAGGTGGACATTTTGCTAATTTGAAAACATTGGTGGATAATTTACTAATAAATGATTTAAATATGATCATTTTAGTGAATGCTCCATTACTTTTTTTAACCCTATTTATTGTGGATCATTGAAATAGATATACCGATCATCCTTTCAATCTACATAAGAAGTATTGGCCGGTTTGAATTGAAGGGATGGATGATGCATGGTCCTTTTGGGATTACATTCAACAAAAGATTCGTCGTACAGAAGCGGGTCATGATGTTTTGCTAAACTGATGAAATTAGGGGTGGTACAAATTCCTCCAATATCTTCCTAATTCCACTCGGATTTGAAAAAAAAAATAACAATTTTATTTTCATTCCATCCCGCAAAAATTATGGGGATGAGACACAGAATGAGGGACAATTTATGTGTATACACAAAAGTGTGTATATATAATACATTAATTAATTTGTGTAATTATATATACAATGTGTATATATATATTAGAAATAAAAATATATAAAAAAATATTATAGATTTATATCTATTACGTTTTTTAAAACCGTAAAATATATAGAAATTTTAAATGGTTTTTATAATATTTTTTATTTGAGAAACATGGACCTTTCTGGCCCGTCCGATAAGAGAAAAGACTTGTGCCGCATTAAAAATAAGGTTAATTGTGCTAAATATCCTAACATTTATAGATAGTTGCGTTTAATATCCAGACCTTGTAAGATTTCGTGAAATATCATGACCTTTGGTGTTAGTTGCGCTATCTAACCTAGATAAGTTTCTTAAATTAAAAAATTACACAAATAATGGAAAAACTAGTACTTTTCCCGAACCGTTTTCGGATTTGTTTTCATAATATTTTCAATCAAGTTTGACACACAACACAAAATACTCAACACATCAATTGTGCTTAGTCTCCTCACTATGCCATTGTTCAAAATCTTCGGTTGGCATGATGAAGTTTTTTTCTCAACAATTAGTACTTTAAATTTGACAAAAAACAGTAAATAGGTTGTTCCACATTTCTCGTGACATTATAGTTCTCAGCCTAAGAAACTGAATTTAGTCTTTTATGACGTACACTTTTTATATTACACATCATATTACACCTCTCAAATTGATCTAAATTATTTGAGAAAAAGATAGTGTAGGTTTAAATGTATAACTGCATAAACTCTATATAACTAAAGTATTAAAATTTTGAATGAAGTTGATGGAAGATTAACCCTGAGAAATATTCGAATGGGTTGTGAAAGAAAAAATTGATTAGATTGAATGAAGAAATCAAATTTTGCTCGACTTCTTTCAGACACACCAAGGCAATTCTTCCTGTTCTAGGAAAGTTGGGGGTAGATACGATAAAAATGAATTTTCATTCTTAGGGACCTCAGTACTCATGTGAGGTCTTGATTCTATAAAACTTTCATGGTTGTTAATATGTACTTTTTCGGCATCATTAGTAGCAATGATACTACTTTTGCTGATTGGATCCCCGATCCTACCAGATGTACCACCATCCACTGAGTCAAGATCGATTTTCCCTTTTGAAATCTGCGTATTATTTGCAATTGTATCAACAACACTGGGAGGTTGGCCAGGTAATGCAGCTTTTTTTCCACGACCAGAACCTTTTTGCTTCCTCATGGACCGAAACTCTTCTAACTACATAACAAACAGTAAGGCAAGACAAAAAAAATATCAGGATGTACAAAATATGCGGAACATCCATTCTCAGCTTTAATATGTTCAGACAGTCTCAGCTCACGTGGTACCTCATGTACCAATCAATGACCAACTAACCCTAGTTTCAACTGATCATAACACTATCTCAACCACTAATAACTCCATCACAGCAAAAGAAATCTAACATAAGCCAAAAGAAATGCTAACATATTAACGCTAAAGGTATTTTACAATGAAATCAAAGAGGAACCATTGAAGAATGTCGAGATCATGGGAAATTAAACGCCGATCTTTTCCCGTAACGAAACAAATGGGAGAGAATATATAGAATTGAGGGAGGTAGCGGAATACCCGGCGCTTTCCAGCCTCCAGATGCTCTTATTTATGGGAGGAAACCACAAAATTGGACAGAACCTAAGCCAACGCCATTGCAAAATCCTTTCCAATTCAATAAATGAATTCCAACAGCTCCTATGGCATACAACTAAAATTCTGAAGCCTGTTTCGACAACACCTTTTCCTCTAATTCAAAAAGCTTTGATCTCAAGCTATTCAAACAAACACAACATAAGATAACATGAACAAAATTCTTAAATGTACACTAACCCTGTCTTGCATTCGTTATTCAAGAAAGAAACAACTTGCTCACAGCCCTTGGCCCATGAACTAAGGCAAAGACGAACGCAGGCATCATACGCGATCACTGCATACCATGGTCCAAGTCCACTGAACCGTGTTCCATAAGAAGCATAAATCTTGTCAATTGATCAATTTATTCCTTGACAAAACACCTATTTATAATTTCCTCCATTCGAATAGTGAGTTACCTTGCACGAAAAACGGGCAAATAAGCTTCGAACGGGGCTAAATTAGACATACCCCTAAATTGCCCATGAATAAAGCAAAGCAACACATTATTTGAGACATAAAGCATGATGAATTGAATTGAATTCATAGGAAGTATGCGAATACACACTTTAAAGATTGGTTGAGCACTTCTTTATATATTATTTTATATATATCATTGAGCCACCCCATTAGGGGCGATATAGAAGGTTCGCTCTAGCTACTTTGTCAATGTATCCAAATTAATGAGGTGATATAGAATGTTCGTTCTAGCTACTTTGTCAATGTATCCAAATCGTATAGACGGACTCGTCAGATGTCAGCCATGTAGAGAATTTGAATTCAACCTTCGAACATTAAGAAAAGAAAAATAAATAAAGAAATTAGTAAGATTTTGGTTGTACTGTCCTCAAGAAATCGGTGATTGTTTTATACTCCATACGTTCGGCAAAACATGTCACTTTACTATTCACGCACGCTTTTTTAGGAGATAAAAACTATATAAAATATCTAGTTTTTTATTAATTTTTTTAACAATTTCGTAGCTATTATTAATAAGTACAAACTTGTTATAAAAAATTATAAAAAAAATAAAAATTTTATATAGTTTTTATCATTCTAAAAAAGCGTGCGTGAATAGTAAATGACATGTTTTGCTGAACGGAGGGAGTATTAATTACCGATATAGTTATCGTGTCACTGTAGAAAAAAAAAAGTTAATTATAGTGTCAATGCATTTTTTTGGTAGAAAGAATTAATTTGTCAAATAGGCCATTTTTTGGGCCCAGATTGAAAAACTGTCCATCTCCCCTAAAAATTAGCTAAAAGTCCACGATTTTATATCCTAAATTCTAACGCCCCCTCCCCCTCTTCACCCGAATCTCAATCCAAACACAAAACATCAAATCCAGTCCGGCCATCTCATCAATCTTGTGGCTGGCTCCCCTACCGGGATCGACGCTTACCAGAGCCACACCACGCCGCCCCGATCTCCTTCTCGCGCTCATCGGCGACATCCCTAACATCAGCTCTCCCCGACATCGCAGCCCCAACGGCGAAATTAATATGCAATGGCGATCAGGATCCCTGAAGCGAAGATCAGTTGCAGCGGTAAGCCTGGTTGCAAGGTCGGAGCGAGCATGCCGTTGACGCAACCAAGGTGGCGATCCTTTCCTCTGTCTGGGCGAAGCCGCTGCCGAGGCGCTACGCGATGGCCTCATCCACTCCTGGGAGGAGCTCTTCATCACCTCCAAGCTCTGGTGCACGTCTGCGGAGCGTGATCTTATTATCCCTGCCATCAAGGCGAGCCTCAAGTAAGTTTCTGCTTGTTATTGTTACACATCATGAACTAAATCAATTAGTGTAAGCAAATCATCGTATACCTGAGTGGATGATACGGACTGGTCTAATTTGAGATTCCTTCTGTTGGTTCAAAAGTAGAAGCTGATGTAGATGATATGTTTGATGAAATGCCTCTGAGGAGCTCTTCTCTAACTTTTAGGGGGATGGAAGGCTAATATAATTCAAGTGTATTTTTGGGGGACGAGCATAAACTATGTTGTTCAACTGACTGATGGAAATTTTCATTCTCTGATTACGCTCTATGATTGAGGGTGAATAGGTAGTTGAAGATAGTGGATTAATGTTTGATGGGAAGCCTTTGATTACTTAGTTAAGGAAGCCAAACTAACTGATGAAGAAAGAGGACCCTAAGTACTGGGAAAGTAGTTGTTTGAAGATGTAGGTTGTGTGGAAACCTCTCAAGGAAACACATACTTGTGCTCGCAACTTGAAGTTTCCAAGTTGGAATCAATGTTGAACTACAAGACTGGGTTGCCGCCTAATTAGTAAAAGTAGCAGCTAATTGAATGACAAATCATGGTTGCAATTGAGAGATTCCCCCTCGGCTTCAATTGTTGTGAGTTGCTGCTTTGAATCGCGAGGTAAGTCCGATTGCTTTGCCCTTAATTAGGTTTCATTTGGCTATTTCTTTTTATGTTCCCTGTGTTTCTTTTGAAATCTCCTAAATTTATCATTTGCCCTTAATTAGGTTTCTCATTCATTTGTCCCCACCTTTACAACTTTCAACTAACTCTTAACCCCCACTGCCTTGTTGAAATGACTTGTTGAAATTGCACGAAATTGTTGTTGTAATTTTAGTTGTATAATGTCTTACATGGTTTGGATTTGAGTTTGGATATTGGCAATTTCAGCAATTGTTGAAATGCGGACTCTAGTTTCAGCAATGTTTGAAATGCAGACTGCAATGAATTTTGATGTTCCTTGCTTAAATCTCCTTTAAAAGTCTCTTAGCTCAATCGTAGAGCGATGTGCTTATGCGCAAATACGTGGGTTCGAATCCTGTATAGGCTAAATTTTATATCCTGCAACACGGTTTTAGCAACTCCGGTTTCAGCAACCCCGGTGTTGAAGTGCTGACGCAGAAAAAAAAGAAGAAAAAAAAAGCAACTCCGGATTCAGCAACACGGTTTCAGCAATACGGTTTCAGTAACTCCGGTGTGGAAGTGGTGACGCGAATAAAAATAATAAAAAAAAAGCAACTCTGGTTTCAGCAACACGATTTCAGCAAATACGGTGCCGACGTGGTGATGCGGAAAAAAATGAAAAAAAAAAGAAGAAAAAACAAACAACTCTGGTTTCTGCAACTCCGATTTCAGCAACTTTGGTTTCAGCAACACGCGAAAAAAACTGTTGAAATAGAGGTTGCTGAACCCGAGGTGCTGAAATAAGAGGGGGCACAGGGGGCGTGTGTGCGGGCACAGGGGCAAAGGGGGCAAGGGAAAAGAGGTGGACATTTTGCCGATTGGGAAGGGTCTTGTTAGATACACCGCAAATGGTGATTAAAGATTTGCACGTATTTATTAACGTGCTTGCATGTCCTTAACAACGTGCAGGTGTGGGACTGTGCACGTCGATAACAAAATTGGATTTGCACGTCCTTAACAACGTGGAAATATTGCACGTCGTTAACAACGTGCAAACCCTAGTTAGGGTATTTGCACGTTGTTAAGGACGTGCAAACCCTAGTTAGGGTTTAGGGTTTACGGAGGGTTTTTTAGGGTTAATTGAAGAAATTGATGAGTTTAGCTAGTGGAGGTTTATGATTTAGAGTTTTAGTCATTCCGAGTATCCCCAAAAGAGTCCTATTTTTCCTTCACTGCGATATTTACCATGTTATTAACCGACCGAATGTCATTTCAGGAAGGATACGATACAATGTCATTTCATGAAGGATACGGAAAAAAAAGGTTTACATCCATAATTGTAATAAACTGGTGGAATAAAATCTAGGAAAAGTGTAAAGGGTGACCAGACTCGTGTTCGCTACGGGGGTGGAGTGTAGGGATTCAAACAATTTAAATAAAACAATGCACAACTAGGTTGACTCCCTATCCCAAACAAATAATACAAGAATCCCCTCCCTTGTAGTAGTAGGGTAACTCAGGATCGAATCCACGAGGAGGTATGTCAACGCTTCCCTTGTTGTATTCACGATCAAAGCTTTCGACCTCAGCAGACACTCGATATCGAGTAATCTGGTCGATATCGACCCCAGTTCTGGTCGATTTCCTAGTGCAGTTCCTGCAAAAGACAAAAGCAGCAAAGTCGACGTCGAGCAGAGACCTCGATATCGACGTTAGACCTCGATATCGACCCTTACAGTCGATTTCGATGCTTGTCACAGAAACTGTTTTCGTTACTAATTTGTTGGAAAAGAGTCCGAAGAAAATAGAATGGGAAAGGAGGATGATCAGAAACAAAACAAACAACTTTTATATTGATTTCAATTAATTAAAAAGCTTCCAAAGTCGGGGTTTCATGCCACAATGATAACAATGCAAGTTTTATGCTAAAGTTACGAAATTTAATGCCTTTCCATCAAATAACTTTCGTTATCAACACTTAGGTGATTAGAGGCTCTCGCATAGTTCCTAAGAGTTATTATCCAATTCATGAGCAATTCAAATTCACAATATGAATGGCTTTCGCTTCAATAATGTAAATAATGAATCTCCCTAACTTTCGCAAAGGATCATGCATGGGGTAAAAGACGGAATCGCATAAAAGTCATACCTTTGATGCACTTACCTCACATTGCTATCGTCGGGCTCACCCCGACCCTAGAAGTGGGTTGACTACTCGCTCCTCATCATGCACATCATCATCATTGTTATTGAAAGAAAGCTACTTTAAATTAAAACTTTGAAAGAAAGTACAACCGAACAAGCCATTCCGCTTTCGCTTTACAAACTTCACTCGGCCTCCTCACTCTCTCTCTCTAACTCTCTGTGTGTCTATGTAAATTGTATGTTATTGGATGCTAACTTGGATATAATTTTGAATGCCTAAACTCAGCCCTATTGGGTTCTATTTATAGATGTTGATAAAGGCTCAAAACCTTATCTTTATTCTCTAAGATAAACTTGAATAAAAGTAAAAACTAAAACTCTATGGTGAAATCAGCCTCCTTATGATAGATCTGGTATGGAAGATAAGAAATCTTGACTTTTGGATAGACGTGCAAGCTTTGGATAGATTTCTATCAAAAATCTGAGTCGGATTCCTCTGCTGGCATGGTCGATATCGACCTTAGACATCGATATCGACCCCTTCAAAACTTTATCTCAAGCTTCTTCTTCTCCTACTCGAACTAGCACTTGACTTCTATCATTTAGCTCGATCTGGCAACATTGATATCGACCTCCAGACGTCGATATCGACCTCTCTGCGTCGACATGCTCTGTTTCATTTCCTGCTCGATTCCTATGTCTCTGATGCACTCGATGTCGAGGTCCCCAGTCGATTTCTACCTCTTCAGAAGACTTCGAGTTATTTTTCCGCTCTTCCAGATTTGTCCATTTTTATCCTGTTTTCTGCGAAATCACATATAAACTCGTGCAGACCCATATATTTGATATTTATGCATAAACTACACTAATCCCATGTTTTCCCATTAATATGCATGCAAAAGACGATAAAATGGATTCATATATGCATAGAAAATATGGCAATTTGCGTGCACATCAAACACCCCATACTTAAGCTTGCTTGTCCCCAAGCAATACCTTTAATGGTCATTTAGGGGAAGAAAGTAATCCCTCAACATCATAGATTCATTTTTCATATGTCCCTACAATCAATTTCCATCCTTGATAAGGTACTTATGTCAACCAAGTCCATGCATGTGCATAAAAGCAATTTCATATTCATAAAGGAGGTAATATGCAAAAACAATTTTAGCGACATAGCATTAATAATCAAGAGGACTTTTTCAAGCTTGTGAGAAATAGATTGGTAAAAGGCTAAAGGTGGGCTAATATTTGCCTATGTGGTGTTAAATCCGGGGAATCATAATTTCTTTCCAAAACTTCCACATTCCTTCTTCATAATGTCTCACCTTTCGCTCATCGCTCAATGCTTTTCTTCAATATATATGCTTTTACCTCTCTAACCTTAGCACTGCCTTCTCGCGAGTCGCAAACATGGGTGTCATGAATGGCCCCGGATACTTAGTACTTCGGACTCCTCACCTTGTGTCCCATCTCGCTGAACTAACATCTCAACGAGCAGGGTCGACCTACCTTTATCTCCTGAGGTGATCGGATTTTTTTCTCGCTCATTACATTTTCCGTGATTCATAATTCGTTCATTCCTGCCAACAACTTCATAATAATTCACAACTCCATATAACTCCAAAGATGACATCCATTCTCAAGCTTTGTCCCTGGATAGGGTATAAGGTATAAAATGGGCAATATGTATATATGTGGAGCAATAATGATCATGATAAGGCTCATATATGGCTTTGTGGCTTTTGCAAATATGCATAGGTAAGGCTAGGATATGAACTTGAATATGTAAGCACTTGTATGGAATTTCATAAAAAGTCCTCCATCATCTTATCATGCACATGTCAAAAAGCAACTTCAAATTTTTCATCTCTTTTATTTTTTTTCTTTTTACACTTCATTGGGACTTCCCTTAACTAGGCAATTTCATGTTATATCTCTAATGAATCTAATTTTGCATCATAGAGCTCTTTTTTATACTTCCATGACTTTTCTTCTTTTTTTTTTCAAATTTTTTTGATGGGGGTCAATTTTTTTTTCTTTTTTTTTCGAAAAAACTTAAATATGCATTAAAATAAATATGCAAATCTAAACTAGGTATGAATATGCAAGTAAGCCTTTCCCCCACCCCATACATAAAATTTATAGTGTCCTCACTGTATTAGAACTAGGGTTAAGAAGAAAACTTACTAAACCGTCACAAATTTCAGGAGTTGAAGAAGACAGCAGAAGTGGTCGATATCGACCCTTAACATCGATATTGATGTTTATATCGATTTCTGGCTCAGGTTTCAGGGTGATCCGGCCTCGATCACAAACCCTATCTATGTCGACCTTGAGGTCGATGTAGATGTCCAACATAGATTTCAATGCCCTTCTTGTGTGATTTTCTCTTTCCTGAAAAAACCTAAAACCAAAACAAAATATGCAAAACAATAAAGTGTATAAAACCAAAACAAAAGTGTCTAAAAATTAAAACTAAGTCTTTGTTACAAGCTCTAGATTTTTAAGTCGCTAGGCCGACTTCTTCCTTTGCGCTTTTTAAGGCGGCATCTGCAGAGCCCATGTGGCTTGGGCCTCAAATATGACTCCTTTCTTATCGCGCAGCTGCATTCCGCCCGGATGGATTTGATTCACCGTGAATGGTCCTAAATTCTTATCCTTGAATCTTGTAGGGAACCAATGGTCCTTAGATTTGGCAACATAGACCTTGTCTCCTATCTCATATTGGCTCGAATCATCATCGGATACCCTACACAAGCGCACATGCCAAGGCACACCTCTTCCAAATAATGATAAATCTTTAATTGAAATGGAACAAGAGGAATGTGTACCTTGACTTACCTTTTTCTCTATCTGTGGCTCAGGTCGATGTCGATGTTCAGAGGTCGATATCAACCCTTGTTGTACTCCTGGAGGATCAGTCGATTTGGAGCGTTTCGGCTCGATATGATCAGGTCGATTTCGACCCTCAGAGATCGATATCGAGGTCTCCTTTCCCCCCTTCTCAGCACTGATGGTGGTCGATTTCGATAGGGCATTGTCGATATCAACCCTTGACCCCGATTTCGATGTTTCCTCTTCTTCTTCGTCGACTGCATACTTATGACCTGGCACAGAATCTTGAATAATTTTAGTCGATATCGACTTACCTGGGTCGATTTCGATGTTCTGTTGGGCTCCTTCGTTCAAGATTGCCACAACTTCCTCCACTTGGGCTTCTATGGCCCTCTTCTCAAGCTCCTCCGGTGTCATACTTCTTACCTTTGCCTCTCCACATGCAATGTAGACACCATTGATGGCTTTTATCTCCATTGGCCCTTGATTTTTCACCGTCTTGTTGAAGGCATACTCTATTACCTCGTCACTAATTGTGAATGAGAGCAATCCTTTCTTCACGCTAATGTTGGCATCGACGGTTGCTAGGAATGGCCTACCTAAAATAATTGTACAAGCAGGGTCCTCCGCTATATCAACAACTAAGAAATCAGCAGGGACAAAGAATTTACCTACTTGTACTGGCACATCCGTCACTATCCCAATTGGAATTACTACCGTATTGTTAGCCATGTACAATCTTGCATCCGCGGGTTCCAGAGGACCTATCTTTACCTTGTGCCAAATGGTTAGTGGCATCATGCTAACGCTAGCGCCCAAGTCAACTAAAGCATTAAATTTGAATTGACCTAGACCTATAGCGATAGAAAACATACCTGGGTCCGCCCGCTTTTGTGGTAGCTCCAACCTGTTGCACTCCTCTGCGATCTCAGAGAGCGATCGCTTCTTACCTAAGATGTATTTAATGAACCTTACATAAGATGGCATCTCGTGAAGTGCCTCTGTGAATGGTATAGAGACATTAAGTCCTTGGAGCATCTTCACGAACCGCTGGAACTTCTTTTCCGCAGGGTCCTTAATCACCTTTCTAGATGGGAATGGCAACACCTTCTTCCTTCCCGCGGTTGCAGTGAGGTCGACATTGACATCAGTAGGGTCGATATCTACTGGAGGAGTCGATTTCTGTGGTGACGCAATATCAAGGTCGACATCGACTGAAGGGTCGATTTCGACGTCACCTTGGTCGATATCGACAGGGGGGTCGATATCGATGTCTGTTCTGGCTCTTTCCCCTCCACTTTTTGCTCGGGCGTTTGTAATTGACGCCCACTCCTTAGGTTTACTGCCGCAATATGACCAGTGGTTTTGCCCTTTTGGTTGGGCACAGTGGATCCAGGGAATGATCCTGACGCTTCGGGTATTGCTTCCGCTAATTGACTCATTTGAGTCTCCATGTTGCGCTTCCAAACGTCGATCTCCCGAAGTCTAGAATTGATGCCCTACAGCTGAGTATGGACGGAGTTGTTGGCTTGTTTGAACTCAGCATGGTTTCTCCGCATCTCATCAAGAATGATTTGCATGTCATCTTTCCTCGTCTCCCGCTCAGGGTGCCCCGGTGCTCTATATGGTGGGGGATCCCTTTGTTGATAGAACCTTTGATCACCCCAATATTGTTGATTGCCCCCTCCATAGGAGCCTCTCGTCCAATTAACCTTCTGATGTTGTTCCGCCATGGATATTTGCTCAGTATGTGGACAGGCACTAGTGTTATGCCTTGTTGAGCCACACTCCTGACAAGTTTGATTGTTGCTCAGGAACCTGACTTGCTTTTGAAGGCAGCGCATTTGATCGTTGTGGAATTGTTGCCGCACATCAGGATCTATCTCCCTTGGAGGCTCATATAGGGGTATAGATGGGGCAGGCCTTGCATCATAGGCCGCAGCAGCCCCATAAGTATTGTCAAAGTTCACAAGCCTCTCAATGGTGTCCCATGCCTCTGTTGGTCTAAGCTCAATGTACCGATAGGAGGTATATGAATTGATCCTCTCCTTATTCGGTGCTTCAAGGGCGTTGTAAAAGATTTCCTGGATGACATATGGAAGTTGCCCATGCGTCGGGCATGATCTCAGCAAGTCCTTAAATCGCTCCCACGCCTGTGCTAGGGTTTCACCTGGCTTTTGCTTGAAAGTCGTGATCCTTTGTCGCAGCATCGCCGTTTTAGAAGGTGGGAAGAATTTGTTCAAGAATGCATCTTTCACCTCCGCCCATGTTCTCAGCGAGCGTGGAGCCAAACTTTCAAGACATTGTAATGCATTCACTGCCAAAGACCATCGAAAAGATTTTAATCGCACATACTCTAAGTTTACTCCATCGGCAACTGTTTCACATAAGTCCATAAAAGTAGAGATGTGTTGCAGGGAGAATTCTTTAGGTCTTCCTTCAAAAGTATTTCTTTTTATCTCATATAGGAACATGAAGCGGCGGATGCATGTATTGCATCGCCGTCTGTGGATACTGATTTAGCCGCTCTTGGGCTTGTCTGCGCGCATCCTCCTCCCTATCAGCACGGGCTCGTTCTGCAGCAGCGGCGGCCCTTTCAGCGGCGATTGTAGCATTGTGGTCCTCGATTTCCTTCCTCAACCGCTCTATGGTTTCTGCCTGCGTTTCGTTGCCAGCCATGATGCGAATTGCTTTATTGTGAAGATGGTAGAAACGTTCAGGCTCGTTAATTGGTTCCAGGATAGGTCCGCGATCAGAACGTCGCATAAACCTGCAAAATATGCTCAAAAGATCGTGATTAACTTAGGTGGCGATTGATTGCCTCCCCGGCAAGGGCGCCAATTTGTTCGCTACGGGGGTAGAGTGTAGGGATTCAAACAATTCAAATAAAACAATGCACAACTAGGCTAACTCCTTGTCCCAATCAAATAATACAAGAATCCCCTCCCTTGTAGTAGTAGGGTAATTCAGGATCGAATCCACGAGGACGTATGTCAGCGCTTCCCTTGTTGTATTCACAATCAAAGCTTTCGACCTCAGCAGACACTCGATATCGAGTAATCTGGTCGATATCGACCCCAGTTCTGGTCGATTTCCTAGTGCAGCTCCTGCAGAAGACAAAAGCAGCAAAGTCGACGTCGAGCAGAGACCTCGATATCGACGTTAGACCTCGATATCGACCCTTACAGTCGATTTCGATGCTTGTCACAGAAACTGTTTTCGTAACTAATTTGTCGGAAAAGAGTCCGAAGAAAATAGAATGGGAAAGGAGGATGATCATAAACAAAACTAACAACTTTTATATTGATTTCAATTAATTAAAAAGCTTCCAAAGTCGGGGTTTCATGCCACAACGATAACAATGCAAGTTTTATGCTAAAGTTACGAAATTTAATGCATTTCCGTCAAATAACTTTCGTTATCAACACTTAGGTGATTAGAGGCTCTTGCATAGTTCCTAAGAGTTACTATCCAATTCATGAGCAATTCAAATTCACAATATGAGTGGCTTTCACTTCAATAATGTAAATAATGAATCTCCCTAACTTTCGCAAAGGATCATACATGGG
The DNA here is from genome assembly GCA_963922045.1 of Persicaria maculosa. Classification (NCBI taxonomy): domain Eukaryota; kingdom Viridiplantae; phylum Streptophyta; class Magnoliopsida; order Caryophyllales; family Polygonaceae; genus Persicaria; species Persicaria maculosa. Next base: position 10,927,857 of record OY998266.1, read on the forward strand.
GTCAAATACGGAATCGCATAAAAGTCATACCTTTGATGCACTTACCTCACATTGCTAACGTCGGGCTCACCCCGACCCTAGAAGTGGGTTGACTACTCGCTCCTCATCATGCACATCATCATCATTGTTATTGAAAGAAAGCTACTTTGAATTAAAACTTTGAAAGAAAGTACAACCGAACAACCCACTCCGCTTTCGCTTTACAAACTTCACTCGGCCTCCTCTCTCTCTCTCTCTAACTCTCTGTGTGTCTATGTAAATTGTATGTTATTGGATGCTAACTTGGATCTAATTTTGAATGCCTAAACTCAGCCCTATTGGCTTCTATTTATAGATGTCGATAAAGGCTCGAAACCTTATCTTTCTTCTCTAAGATAAACTTAAATAAAAGTATAAACTAAAACTCTATGGTGAAATCAGCCTCCTCATGATAGATCTGGTATGGAAGATAAGAAATCTAGACTTTTGGATAGACGTGCAAGCTTTGGATAGATTTCTATCAAAAATCTGAGTCGGATTCCTCTGCTGGCATGGTCGATATCGACCCTAGACATCGATATCGACCCCTTCAAAACTTTATCTCGAGCTTCTTCTTCTCCTACTCGAACGAGCACTCGACTTCTATCATTTAGCTCGATCTGGCAACATCGATATCGACCTCCAGACGTCGATATCGACCTCTCTGCGTCGACATGCTCTGTTTCATTTCCTGCTCGATTCCTATGTCTCTGATGCACTCGATGTCGAGCTCCCCAGTCGATTTCGACCTCTTCAAAAGACTTTGAGTTATTTTTCCGCTCTTCCAGATTTGTCCATTTTTATCCTGTTTTCTGCGAAATCACATAGAAACTCGTACAGACCCATATATTTGATATTTAAGCATAAACTACACTAATCCCATGTTTTCCCATTAATATGCATGCAAAAGACGATAAAATGGATTCATATGTGCATAGAAAATATGGCAATTTGCGTGCACATCAACTTGACACGTAAGGCTCGAAATCTGTCAAACCGAGCTTGAAAAGGAGCATCCCATCCTTCGACGCTCGGTTGATGATGTGCGACCCATTCTGGCGCAGGCGGTGGAATAGGAGCATTAGGACGCAACCAGACCTATGAGAACGGAAAATTAGAGTTAGAGTATTGACATATAGATGAAAAGTAAAATAGGTAATAATATAAGACGTTTGAAGTCGTACCGCGGCAAAATGGTCTTGGTTTCCGATGCAGGCTAAACCAAGGGTTGTTGATTGAGGGTTGTTAGCAGGTGTTGCCGAGGTCATGGGGAGAGATGTGAACGGATGATGCCAAGCTAGGACACCGAGAGGAATCTGATATACCGTTGCAAATACTAAACCCATGATGGGTAGCTCTATCCATCGTCTCCTATCACCATGCACAGGTCCCGCCCATCTCTGGTTGTCGACGAACTTCTGGAATGGGTGCCCTCCCATATAACAACCGGCGTAGAGATCGGCGTGATCCTCCAAGTGATTGCATAATAACGTTTTGAGTCCCGGGAAAGCAGACTCGCCGATCGGTGATGTCAATGACGCCAAAGCACGGTATCCACAATGACCATCTCCAATAGTTTCCCTCACACCCTCAATATGTCCGAGCATGAAGGGATCAACGTTGTTTCGACCCCAGTTGAACCCTCCGAACAAATCATCACGTCCACGTCGAGCTGATGTCGCTTGTGGACAATGTCGAGCAGCATGTCGAGCAGCACGTGCTTCGTCTCTCTCAAATCTTCCCCTTAACTCCTCGTATGGCAACGGGTTGGTTTTGCAGGCATTCCTCGACCCCCGAGGCCTCCCTTTCGATCGGACGCTTGCAGATGAGGGTTGGTGGAGCTCATCGTCGCATACATCGTTGGAAGCCGTGTATGAAGATGACAGCTCATACGGCAGTGGGGTGTCGTCGATGTCCGTCCATGACAAATCCATCCAGAACGGGTGGATGTCCTCAGCGGGTATCGGAGTACCGGAATTTACGTATGCCTGAATCTCATGGACACAAGGGATCCCGTAACAAACCCTCCAATGTCGGTCCGTGCATTCCGGAGGAATGTTTTGGTTGACGACATCCTGCCACAACTTGTACAGATAGTCGAAGCACTTTTTGGAGATTAAAGTCTTTACCTTATCAAAAAGGTTGACTTTATATGCCGTCGTTGGCCATTTGAAGCGGCCGATCTCCAAAGCAGTTTGCAGCTCATGCAGTTGGCAATCACGATGCGGAAGTCACCAGTCGATGAGTGCAGTGCCTCCTTGAGAACCTTGTGTTGACCCTCAACTCTGTAAACAGTTTCACATAAACATTGAAGTTCATAGCACTAAATGTTTGATGTCATATCATATTGTAATGGGAGATATAAAGTAAGGTGTACCTGTTTGTTGTACGAGTGCCTAAATGGAAGACATTATCTACGTAGCATCGTGCAGTGTTTGAGACCCAAGTCTTTGAAATGCGTAACCATTTTGTTACGGTCATTCCAAACCTTTGTGTCCGAGAACTTGGGTGTGAAGTCTCGAAACCGTAATAAAATGAGTGGAAATATGAAGATAATGCAAGACATATGGAATATATACGAAACGTATCCGTACCTGGCAAAGTTGGAGACGACGACTGTCTTGCGACTCGGCCATAGAGATTGTAAATGTACAACAATATATCGAACTACGTCGGACTTTGATCCCGCTCCGCTTAGAATAGGAAGATGTGCGTCAAAGGTACGCGAAGAAGCACGTTCAAAAGAACGTGCAAAATACATGTGGTCAACGACGTGTATGCACGTCGTTAACGACGTGCATATTGTGCACGTTCAAAAGAACGTGCGAAATGGCAGCATGTGACTCGCCCGATGGTGGAACTTCAGAACCGGCAGATCCACAGTCGGCTCCCTCCACACCCGGTACGCTCGGTGGTGCCTGTAAGACACCAGCAGATCGCCCGGCGGCGAGAATGGGTTGACCTGCGCAGCCGGTGCAGCAGCCTGCGCAGGGATGAGCGCGGGCTCCTGCTGCCCCCCCCCCCCCTCCTGCCCCCCTGGCCCACCTGGCCCCCCTCTTGCCCTTGCTTCCTATCCTGCCCGTCGTCCACAGCATCTACGACGTCAGGGATGCTGTCATCCGCAGAAGCCAAAGAAATCGCCGATGGTGGGTGGGAGGTCGAAGCCTTGTGCACGCCGGACGTAGATGCCTCAGGGATGGTGGGGGTAGCCGAGCAGTCGGTCTAGCCCTGTGGGCCCGTAAACCCCCAACTACATCAGTAACGCAGCTGCTAAGTACATCGAGGGGCGGCAACGAAGGCTGCTGACCATCCATCGGGTCGCCAGAAGAGCGCCAATCAGGCAGACCCCGCCAGACGCTATGATCATCGTCGCCCGGGGGGGTCCCCATGGACTGCTGGTAGCCCTCTGCACACATCAGTAGATCAGCTACTGTATGTGTCTCCTTCTCTCTAACATGGGGTACCGTCTCCCCCTCTGCTCCTCCCTCTACCATATAATCTCCCCCACCCTCTGCCCGCTGACTGACCGTTGCCCGGTCCCCGACCCTAACTGGCCGTAAGGTACCATCCGCCCTCAAGAGCCTCCCTGCCTGTTATTGTGAAATGTTTAAGAATATTTTAATGTCTTTTAATATATTTTAATGTCTTTTAATATATTTTAAAATATATTAATCGTTTTTAATGTTTTTTATTGTCTTTTAATATATTTTAAAATATATTAATCGCTTTTAATGTTTTTATTGTCTTTTAATATATTTTAAAATATATTAATCACTTTTAATGTTGTTTATTGTCTTTTAATATATTTTATTGTCTTTTAATATATTTTAAAATATATTAATCGCTTTTAATGTTGTTTATTGTCTTTTAATATATTTTAATGTCTTTTAAAATATTTTAAAACATATTAATCGCTTTTAATGTTTTTATTGTCTTTTAATATATTTTAATGTCTTTTACTATATTTTAATATATATGTTAATCACTTTTAATGTTTTTTATTGTCTTTTAATAGATTTTAATGTCTTTTAATATATTTTAATATATATGTTAATGTATTTTAAGTTAATTTATGTTGTAATGTATTTTAATATATTTAAAATACATATTTTAATGTATTTTAAATATATTATAATGTTTTTATATATACTTTTTAAGTTAGTTTGTACATATTTTAATGTACTTTTATTTATTTGAAACTATAAACATAAAAGATATATTTAAACTATATTATACAAACTATATTATTATTAAACACTAATCTAAACTATATAACTACATTATAAAACTATATTTTATAAACTATAAAATTATAAACATATAACAAATCATAAAAACTATATACTATCAATTAATCAATTATAATCTATCAAACTATATTATAATCTATCAAACTACATTATAAAACTATAAATATATTAATATCAAACTAAATAAATAATTCAAATAACATATCGGTGGGGTCGGGACAGGAGAAACCTCCATATTACGCCGCTTCCACGGCGGTAATAGGGGCTGCGTCGATACCTCCTCCGACGCCGGCACCACCACCTCCATCGCCTCCACCGGCGCCTCCTCCACCACCTCCGTCTGCGCCACCGGCGCCACCGCTCCACCACCACCCTCCACCACCGGCCCACCATCACCACCACCCTCCACTGCCGGCGCCGCCACCTCCTCCTCCACCACGACAGCCATATCCGCCATGGCCGCCGCCGCCACCTCTTGTGTCGCCATGGCCACCTCCTCCACCACCACCTCCTCCACCATCTCCGAGTCCGCCATGGCCGCCGCCCTAACCTCCTTTGCCGCCCCCATCTCCGAGTCCATCTCTCTCTATCTCTCTCGAAAACCCTCTCTCTCTCTCTCTCGACAACCCTCTCGATCTCTCTCGAAAACCCTCTCTCTTGCTCTTGCTCGGGTGATCGCCGACGTCGCTCTCTCTCTGTTGGAACTGAAAGAATGGAGATGAAGGGGCACGTCGCCTTCGATTTTAGAAGACGTGTATGCACGTCGAAAATAACGTGCAATATTGCACGTCAAAAGCGACGTGCAGTTTTGCACGTTACTTTTGAAGTGCAAGCACGTTTTTTTTAAAAAAAAATTACGTGTGTGCACGTAGGCACGCTTTGGGGTCTATCCACCTTGCACGTTAATTACGACGTGCTTGCACGTCAAAAGCGACGTGCATGCACGTCAAAACTAACGTGTGGATTTGCGGTGTATATATCCGAAGCGTTTTTCTAATAAAGACCCTAATTATGGCCTATTGCTCAATTATCTCTGGTAGAAGTTGGTCATAGTGATAGTCTAGCACATTATTAAGTAAAAATAAAATTTAATCGAGGCTACTTTTATTCTAAAATTATACCGTTAAGTTTTTATCTAGTTAAAATTTAATGATGGATATTTAAACAATTAGGATTTATTCGATAAACTAGACTTTTAATTACCATAATAATTTATTTTCGTCACACTCACTCTTCTAGTGAAATGTCATATTCCGACCCACTCTTGGTTGGAAAAATGATAGACAAAAGCCTTTAATTAGTGTTGTCTCGCCAAATAATGGAGCCAATAACTAGCATTCCAAAGTGGAACTCTGTTGGACCTTGTACATATGGCCCCGGAAAGTGGAACGATCACTTTACCGTTGTTTAATAACGACAAAACGACAAACGACAAAACGATGAAGGCGATGAGAATAATAAAAACAATATATACAAAATATTAACATTTCTATTAATTTATTTTGACAAAAATCATACACAATATTACTAATAAATGTGATTTTTAAATGATTAATAAAAAATAATATTGTACATCATTTTTATTATTTTTTACTTTATGTAAGAGGTTGCATATATACCGATATATTTGATATTCACGCAACAAAATTTTCAACAACAGTGTTTAAAGCAGGCGTAATAAAATGCAATAAAAAAAATACAACACACGATTTATGGTGGAAACCCTCTTACTATACACGCAGGTATGGTAGGATGAAAATCACACTCTCTCTTTGCCTTAGAAGGGATTTTGAATAGTTCTATTTCTTTTATTAATTGAAAAACCTACAACACCCTAATACAACCCATAACATTAGTTGCGAACTCTTAACCACCAATAAAACCCTAAGTAAACCTACAAAAATCCAAACCGTAGCAAACACAAGCAAAACACAAACTAATTAGAAAATTTTCACCAAGTGAACAGTTTGTAACAATCTCTTTTGAGGTTGTGTTAGCGCTACTAGTAAAATAGGCGTAATAAAATGCAATAAAAAAATACAACACATGATTTATGGTGGAAACCCTCTTATTATACACGCAGGTAGGGCAGGATGAAAATCACCCTCTCTTTGCCTTAGAAGGGATTTTGAATAATTCTATTTCTTTTAGAATTAATTTGTCCTACATGCCATAATTTAGGCTTTAATTAGAAAAGTGTCCACCACCCTCTACAAATTAGCTAAAAGTCAATGGTTTATTTTATACCTAAATTCTAACTGCCCCTTACCCTAATCACTAATCTTCAAGAGCGATCGCAACAAGCGGCGGCCGAAGGCTGCAGTGACGGATCCTGAAGCAGTTAGTTGAGGGCGGAAAATTGACCTCTATTTTTTTTCGAAATAATCATCAATATTTGAAGTTTTCGAGTTTAATTATAGTATTAAGTTGCGAAGTTTAAAAAATGATAAGTATGATAGAAGTATATTAATTGGTAAATGATGTGAAAGATCATTTATATCACTTTAGTTTTGAAACGTTTATAACTTTTTACTTAGGTATCGGATTTGAGCTTATTATATATCAAATCGAAGCTATCGATGAGAGGAATATGTATATTAAATTTTATTTTTGATTGAGTGGGGCGACTGCCACCTCTGGCACTAAAAAGGATCCGCCCTTGCCGACGTGGCGAACTCGTTCCAGATCTGGCTCCCCCTATCGGGATCAGTTTGTACCAGAGCCACACCACGACGCGCATCCCGACCTCCAGAATGTACCAGAGCTTGATGTATTCCTTGCGCTTCTCCCAAAGCTTCGCCGATGCGGCAATGCCGAAGACGACGTACGAGATGTTTGTCGGCGAGGAGGCCTCCCAGGCAAGGCAGTGCTGGATCGAGCCTGGCAAGGAGGAATTATTGGTCGGATGGAGAGGAAGCGCGGCTTGGAGGTGACGAATGCAGATCAAGGAGTCGGCATCGGGGTCGGAATTAGGGTAGTAATGGCGGTGGGAGATGAGGCGGACGGTGTAGAGGACGTAGGTGATGGAGAAGAAGAATACGAGGCGGTGCTGGTACTCACTCCCTCTCTAACTTGATGAAATTCAGATGTTGTTCTTGTTTTTATTCATAGTCCAATTTTAATTTCTTTTTTAATTTTGTTCGGATTGATTTTCATCGTTTTTCTTATATAATGTAATCCTAAGTTTTGTCTTTGTAAATCATAGATCTAGGATGATAAGTTTGGATGTAAAAGGACTTGAAGAAGCACCTAAGACAGCTAGCCAGGTTCATGGGTCTTGTGTCGAGCCTTCTGGAAACACCTAAGGGACCCCAAGTCAATCTTGGTTCGGACTCTAGGTGCACCAAGGCTCTTGAAGACTAAACTATGATGTGGGAGTGTGTTAAGTAGGGGTTTACAGATTTGAGGGTCACCAGATTTATGGGCCGTCCCAATACCTGAATGACATTCTCTTGTGAGAATGTAATCCAGCCCAAGGCCTGCTCTTGTTGTCTGTTGGATCCTTCAGAGACGTTGGAACCCTATAAATCACACCTCTCCTCTATATATACTCTGCTGTTCATTTGAACAGTGGAAGAGAGAGAAGCTCCGACGGCACAAACCCTAATCCAGAGTGAGAGAGTGAGAGAGAAAGATGAAGGAAGAGCGTCGCTCATCCATGGAAGCCTTGATTCCTGTCACTTGGAGTCTGCATCGTCTTCATATGGATTGAAGAGCTGTGAAAGGGAGCTCTTGCCCTTTCAAATCTCTGAACCCCTATCTCTTTTACTTATATGTGACTTGAGTGCTAGCTAACTAGGTGTTTCTCGTCCGATATCCAAACTTGTAACCAGATCTTTTATCCTTGTTCAAGTTAGTAGTATTCTCGGGACCGGGTCTCCCCTCTTGAGGCCCCGCAGAGTAGGGAAACCGAACCGCGTTAACAAATCCTCGTGTTCTTTAGATTTACGTTTCGTTTATCTTGTTTAGAACTCGAATCGATAGTTGACGCATTAGGGTTTTACAGTTTGGTTGATTGGAATGAAAAAAATTTGGTTACAAATTGATATTTAGGGATAATCTATTAGAAAAAAAGGATAGTTGTTGAGGATTAGCTCCATTTAATCTGAAAGATTTCGATTGATTTTTTAGCTAATAGATTCGTGGATCAAGTGATCTGTTGTTGAGTTAACTGTGGTGAACTGAAAACTAGTGGTTATTGAAGATTGAAATGCCTTCGAATGAAAGGTTACTTGCATCTTTGTTGTAGGTGATCATTGTCTAAGGAATGATGTCTTCTTAGGTGGTTACATGCAGCAGCGCTGTGGGAGATATCACGATTTCGGTGACATCGATCGCAATCGATGGGGTTCGAAAGGGAAGAATGAAGGCTGCTAGTGCAGGTATGGAGAATGACTTGATCGAGGCTATTCAAGCTGACAAGGTGAGTGTTGCAGCAATGATGATTGGAAAGAACAACAAAAAACTATCGTATGTTGTGGGTACTAATGCTGTTTTTGAAAAGACAATGGTTGTAGGTAAATGTTGTTGCTAAAAATCACGGGGAAAAGGTTTCTCAGCAGCCCATGGATGACCAAATTGATGCCAAGCAAAGAGATAAGTACTTGTGGGGTGCTGAAGGCAAAGTGGCTGAGCTGTGAAATGAGCTTGTATGAATGCAATGATTCTTGGAGTATACACGTAGCTAATGATATCTGGCACTAATACTATATTGACATTCATGTGTAAGATATATGTATATTGATTAGGTGTCATTAATATTTATATTAAGTAGGTGTTGAAAAGTGATGTATATTAAGGTATGTATGTGTAAGATATATGTGTGTGTATGTGTGTGTTTAATATTTATATCAATTGACGCCCGAAAAGTGTTCAATGAAATGTATAAAATGAAAGTAAAATATAAAATTAAGCAAATTTAAAGTCTTATAATAATTAGTTTGTTGTCAAGCAACTTCGGCGTGGGCGTCAATAGTATCGGCGTCAGTAGTATAGGCATCAACAATGTTGAAGTCAGCAACTTCGGTGTCAGCACCTCCGGCGTCAGCAACTTCGGTGTCAACAAATCCGACGTCAGCAACTTTGGCATCAGAAATTTCTGTGTCAGCATTCTCGACGCCAGCATCCCCGGTGAAGGTTTCAGCATCTCCGACAGTGATGTCAGCATCGTCAGCGTCTATGACATCGGCGTTAGCATCCCCGACGTCGGCGTCAACATCGTCGGTATTAGTGTCAGCATCCCCGATGTCGGCGACAGCATCCCCGATGTCGGCGACAGCATCCCCGATGTCGGCGTCAGCATTCCCGACGTCAACATCCCCGATGTTGGTAAAAGGTGCTGACATGAAATAAAAAAAACTGCTAACACAAGAGGGGGACATGGGGGCACACATGTCGGCATCCCCGACGTCAGTAACTTCCCTGTCAGCATTTCCGACATCAGCATCCCCGACGTCAGCATTAGCATCATAAGCATCCCGAGCATTGGCGTCAGCATCCCCGACATCGGCGTCAGCATTGTCGGTGCCCCCGATGTCTGCATCAGCATCCCCAACATCAACGTCAGCATTCCCGATCTCCCCGAGATCGCCGATGTCAGCATTCCCGACGTCAGCATCCCTGGTGTTGGTGTCAGCATCCCCGATGTCGGCATCAGCATCCCCGAAGTTGATGTCAGCATCCCCGACGTTGGCTTCAGCATCCCAGACATCGGCGTCAGCATCCCCGACGTCCGTGTTAGAATCTCTGACGTTGGCGTCAGCATTCTCGGTGTTGGTGTCAGCATCCTCGACATCGGCGTCAGAATCCCCGATGTCGCGTCAGCATTCTCGACATCAACAACCCTGATTTTGGTGTTAGCATCCCCGATGTCGGTATCAACATCCCCAACGTCGGTGTCAACGTCGCCGACGTCCCCGATGTCGGTGTCAACATTACCTACATCATCATCCCTGGTGTTGGTGCCAGCATCCCCGATGTCGGCATCAGCATCCCCGACGTTATCGTCAGCATCGTCGGCAGTATGCCCGACATCGGCGTCACCATTTCCGACATCAACATCCCCAGGTGTTGGTGTCAACATCCGCGATATTGGCGTCAGCATCCCCGACATCGGCGTTAGCATCGTCGATGTCCCCCACATCGGCGTCAGCATCCCCGGTGTTGGTGTCAACATCCCCAATGTCGATGTCAGCATCCCCGATGTCGGCGTCAGCATCCCCGACGTCGGCGTCAATAATTCCGATGTCAGCATCCCTTGTGTTGGTAAAAAGTGCTGACGTGAAAAAGTGTTAACGTGAAAAAAATGCTGACGCGAAAAAAAAAATATCGATGCGAAAAAAAACTGCTGAAACAGGAAGGGGGCACATGTGGGCCGCACAGGGGCAAAGGGGGCAGGGGAAGGGGGGAGGGAGAAGGGAGGTGGACTTTTTGCTAATATGTACATGTTGGTGGGCAAAATGCTAATTAATAAAGACGGAAAATATGGACGTTCTAGTAAACACCCCTTTCTTTTATTGATCGGAAAACCTACAACACCTTAATACAACCCATAACACTAGTTACGGATTCTTAACCACCAATTGAACCATAAGTAAACCCACAAAAATCCAAACCATAGCAAACACAAGCAAAACACAAGCTAATCAAACAAAGAAACATAAAACAAACTACACAATGGTCGTCGTCCTAGTTCCTCAGAACCTTCGCGCCTTTGCGATGACCCTTTGCAACGATCCTCTGCAACCCATGCGCAACACTCTCCTCTCTTTTTTTCTTATCGATGCTTCAAATATTCTCTTCTTCCTCCTTTGAGATTTCTCTTATTTTTCCGTTGAAAAAGACACCTTTTCTTTTTCAATTTCGTATCTTTTTAATATCCCAATTGTCATTAAACTTAACAAACAAAATCTTCTCAAAAAGAAAGAAAGATAATATCCTTTCATATAAAAATCATTCTCATACCAAATGGAAACTCACCACACACAGAAGTCGGTAGGGGTTTTTGTATCAAAACTGTCTTGCGACATCGACTTCGTGAGTCGGAAGACATTTTATGAACTCATGTTACCAGTGTCAACAAAACAACTTTCAATCAAACCGTCCACCGACTGCAGAAACCAATGTGTGAAAATTAATGTGTGATATTATATATAATTAGATTTTTAAAAAAGGATCGTGCTTTGGGCACGGGAAACAGACTAGTATATACATATAGGGTTGGTTTATGATTTAAAAAAAAAGTGTTTTATTACTAGAAGGGTTTAATTGGTTACTGGTGCATATGAAATGGGTCACGTTTCATTCCGCTTTTCACCTGCACGGGTTCATTTCCCTCCCCTATTCATGTCACCCACTTTGTGTGTCTTACACACATGCCTACTTCCTAATAAAAAATTAACTATGATGTTTGCCTTGACTAGGAATCTAACACTAAATTGGAGGAGTACCACTCTACCAACATAACCGTTGTCAACTATTACATCCATTAATCAAAATATTTTATTTTAGCAATTTGTACACTTCTTAATAAACCAAACAAAAATATATTTATATCTCTAATTTAATATATTTTTTACACTTTTTCAAAAACTACAATTAATATCCATGGTTGCTACTTACACTCATAACTTTTACTACCTATACTCCAAAATCAAAGTTTTTGTTTTTGTTTTTAAAATAAATCTTATGCCGCTATTTGAGTCACAAATGTGTAACTCAAGAGGCACAAATTGTATAGAGAGAAAAATAATTACACCTCTTGAGTGACACATATATGACGTAGGATTTTAAAAAAGAAACAATTTGATTTTTGGTGTAGATAGTAAAAAAAATACGGGTGTAAATATTAACACCCTTAATATCTCCATAATCATCATTACAAGGGTAATTTAGAAAGTGAACACCAAACTCAATTGTTTATGATTTCCCTCCAAACTCAACTGTTTTGTTTTATTTAACACCCTTAATAGACATCAATGTATTTTTAACCCTTAATAGACATCAACGTATTTTTAACCCTTTTATGTTTTCTTATGATTTCCCTCCAAACTCAATTGCTTTGTTTTATTTATATTTTTTCTAATGTTAATTAAAATATTATCATAAAAATTTATTAATTATAAACTAAAAGGCATGTTAATATATGTTTATAATTGAAAATTTAATTTTATCAATAGTAAATATATTTAAATCAAATATTTCATTTATTTTATATGAATAGACTTTTTATGTTATAGCATGCGGTCTAACCATTTAATTATTTCATGTGGGTTAACATTTTATTTTGTGGTTCAACCAGCTTTAGGTGGTTCATAATTTTTCTGTATGTTGTTTAGACTTTTTATAGTAAGTGGTTTAGAATGTTAAAAAGAATTGATTGAAATATATATATATATATATAGAGAGAGAGAGAGAGAGGGGTTGGGTCATGTGTTAACAACTCTTACGGTGTTAAATGTTAACAAATCAATATTCGGCAAAATTTATCAAATATTCATCACAGTCACTCAATTATTCATCAAAGCTTTTGTTAAAATTAACCAAATATTCATCACAGTCACTCAAATATTCATCACAGTCACTCAATTATTCAAAATTTCCCAAATATTCATCAATATTCGGCAACATTTAAGAAATATTCATTACATTAACACAATTATGGGATTGGGGGTGGATACACGCGCAAGGGTTTGAGTTTTATGGGTGATATTTTTTTTAATTGGCAATAATTATTAATTGAAATGAATCTCTTAAATGTTGTCGAAAAGCTTTGATGAATAATTGAGTGACTGTGATGAATATTTGATAAATTTTGCCGAATATTGATTTGTTAACATTTAACACCGTAAGAGTTGTTAATATTTGATCCGTATTCTATATATATATATATATATATATATATATATATATATATATATATATATATATATATATATATATATATAGGGTGTGGTTCGGGTGTACACACCCCTTAAAGTGTACCATGTTCACAAACATTATTCGGTGAAATGTGAAACATTATTCGGTGAAATTTGAAGCATTATTCGGTGAAATGTGAAACATTAGAAATTTAAGAAGAAGTTGTTCAAACTTAGTTCAGACTTTTATTCCCATGTGATTAAGAATTTGTATACCATGTGGTTCAATATTTTATAAAGAAGTGGTTCATGATATTAGTGGTTTAGACTTTTACATACATGCGATTTAAGACTTGAACAACATGTGATTTAGGATTTAAAAATTAACGAAGTGGTTCATGATATTAAAGAGAAGTGGTTTAGACTTTTATACACTTATAATTTATGAGTTGGTCAACATTTGGTCTATGATAATAACAACAAGGGGTTCAAAATATTAACAAGAAGGGGTGTGGGATATTAACACGACGTAGTTAATTTAGGCTTTTACACATATGATCGTATTTTAGGAAGAAATATTTCAATGTATTAACAAGAAATGGTTCGTGCTTTTACTCACATACGACCCAACTATTTACTTTTTTTTCCAGGTAGTTCAAACATTTTGGTTGTTTGGTTAATTTAGACCTTTTAATTATTACGTGGTTCAAGATTTTACACTATGTGACTCGATTGTATTGGATTTTAAACTATATCATTTAGACCTTTTACACTAGGTGGTTCATAACTTTAAAAAGAAGTGGTTTAAGATTTTAACAAGAAGTGGTTCATGATCTTGTTCATATATATTTCAAGACGTGTACAATAAGTGGTTCAAGATATTAAGAAAAAATAGTTCAGGATATTAAAAAAAAGTGGTTTAGGGGCCGGGATTTCAATCTGGGTATTTATATTCAGTTAATTGAAATTAGAAATTAATCTTGCGGAATCATTTTTTTTTTCAAAAAATAATTTGTCCCCTTCAATTTCCAATGGTATTCAATAGAAAATTTGACACACAAAAAACCAAAATTTTATTTTTGTCCCCTTGAATCTCCAATATCAATCAATAGAAAATTTGACTCATAAGTAAGGGCAGCTTGGTCATTTCAATTGAATTTGCACCAATCTTTAGTGTCGGTAGTATTTTATTGACATATAGCTTTTAATGGGTGATTAAATGTAATTTTAATTATAAACAATTAAGTGAAACATCCCATGTAAATTACATGAGTGAGGTTATTGACAAGATCGATAAATGACTATTAACAATATGATTTTCATTAAATTGCATACATATCCCTTTTCATCTTATAAAAATAATTATGAGTTTAATCGTGATGAAAAACCCCTAAAGAAATTCAACAAGAATAAAAAAATGAACCAATTAATCGAAGTCTTAAAGAACCAACAACACCAAAAAAGAAAGTATAGATAGACCTTGAGGTGATTGTTCATCAATATAGTGGAAAACTTATTGCTAAAATTAGTGAATTTGCTGTTCACGTGAAGAGGAACAATTGAACAAACAAAGACCACACATTTCAAACAAAGCAAGAAGCTAATATGATTTCTAGCATTACATCAATTATGAATTCACAATAGCTAGTAGCTTATGAATTGAAGGCACATACATAATGGAGTAGGTATAATCATCCAATATATATATCCAAAACTTAAAGTGGAAGAAGAAACATTGGTGTAGTGGTTCTCGAATCAATGGAGGCCAAAATTGAGGGCAAAAAACACATTGTAAAAGGATATATAGGAGGGAAGGATTGAATATAGAGTTTTACTTGGAGTGATTTTTTGTAAAAATAATTATTATTGGTCAAAACAAAATTATAGTTGTATACATCTCTATGTGAATTAAGCCTTCTGGGTTGTAATTAGTGATCGAAGAAGAGGTTGTATTCTTGGGGAGTAGGCGAATGAGTAGTTAACCTTTCTAGAAGGGAAGGTCGAGAGCATAGGGAGCAAATTAAGGTGATCGATTCTATTGAGTATATAGGCATATCAACAATAGTTAGAAGGTTGTTACAGGATGGGTTAGTGTTAGTTTAACTTGTGCTATTAGTGGGGGTTAGATAGAACTGTAGTTAGTTTTGTTAGGCTTAGAGAAGCTGTATATATAGAGATGAGCAAAAGCTTTTGGATGTATGACAATATGATGAAATAGAAAGAAAATTTTCCAAATCATAAGTGCTTGTATGTATTGCGAGCGTGTGTAGAGGTTGTGGTTCAGATCTCGGTTTGATCTATGGTTGTGAAAGCTCAACAAAGTGGTTATTGAGTTTTTATATGGTATTAGAGCAAGTATGCATAAGAGATCTATAATTGTGTGTGATTTGTGTCGATACTAGAAGAAACAAAGAAGGAAACATGGGGAATGTCAACGATGTTGGAAACTCGAATATGTGGTATCAACTCAGGGAGGTCAGAATTTCAGAACAAATCACTTGGATCCCTTGTTCCTTTCTAATTTCGATCACCCTGGGATGCAGTTGGTTTGAACGTAGTTCAACGGGCACAACTTCCACAACTGGAGACATGGAGTTAGGATGCCTCTAGGAGCAAAGATGAAGCTCAAATTCATCAATTGAAAGTGGGAGAAGACATCGGAGATAGAAAAAGACTATGATCGATGGATGAGATGTGATTTCATGGTGATGAGCTAGTTCATTAACTCCATGAAACCAAATCTAGATGAGAATTTTATGTATGTGGATTCGGCAAAGGAACTGTGGAAGGAGATCCAAGAACGATTTATTGAGCCCAAAGCTCCACTAATATATTGGATAAAAAATGAAATCAGTGAGATCAAGCAAGAGGACTCAAGTGTAGCTGAATATTACAACAAAAGGAAGAAAGCGTGGGACAAAAGTCACGAAACTGAGACGTTTTCGGTTTGCAGATGTGGAGGTCTATAAAACGAATTTGTGCCCGATCTTGAAGAAGTTACTTGAAAAAGAAGCAACTACAAAGCTGATGCAGTTCCTGATGGGGATGTCTAATATGTATGAAGGAATTAGGAGTAGCATCTTGGTTATGGTTTACCATCAGTAAATTGCGCATTTCACATGGTAATGCAGATCGAAAGGCAGAAAGGAATTACATGACGAAATGCACAGAGTAATGATGTTCTCACAACCAAAAGATTTGGTAGTGGAAGTAATTTCAAGTCTAAAAATAGCTACAATGCTTGCAATAATAGTGCAGGTCTAGGTAAAACTAGTCAATAGACGAAAGATTACAAGAAGGAAGACTAGAAGAAAGCAAAGATGGAGCTATTCTGTAACTACTACAAAGAAAGAGAACATGTAAGAAGACATGTTTAAGTTGATAGAATTTCCTGAGTGGTAGACCCGGCCAAAGCTCAAGGAAAGGGGTAAAATAGTAGCTTGTACAAGATATGATGGAGGAAGGCAATCCTCTAAGTTTTGGAGATCAGAATGACAAACAAGGCAGCTTAGTCACTGAGGGACAACCATATATGAAGCTCTTCATTCATGTTGTTGTTGAATTCATAAGATAAATAAAAGGGAAGGCTCCAATGGACACTGACATGGCCACTGGGATAAGATGTATCAACTTTGCAGATAATCTTTCCCTTTCTATGCATGAAACCAAAGGAAAATCAGTTGAATTATTGACTCAGGAGCCTAAAATCATATAGCCTGTGATAAATCAATTTTTATTGATGCACATCATCTTGCAAAACCTTTTGTGATTGGGTTTCCTGATGGTGTCGCTCAGTTGGTAAAGTACTTTGGGAGTGTCAAGTTGAATGAGAAGATTGTGCTTTAGTGTGTTGTATATGCCTAATTTAAAATAGAATTTGCTATATGTGTCAAAGATACTTGATGTGGATGGATATTTATTTGTTTTCTCAAAACAAAAGTATTGGTTGTTTATGTAGGGGAGAATTGATTATAAAAATAATATGAAATATGGAACCAAGTAATCAACCCTAGCCTCTCAAATAAATACAAGACTCCCCCATTGTAGTGTAGAGGAATCAGGTTCGATCCACGAGGAAGCGGGTAAGAGTTGCCTAAGCAGTCCAAGAAACAGCTTCTGCAGTCGACCAGAAGTCAGTCGATCTTAGTTGTAGCAGTCGATCTCGAGCGTTGTTCTTCAGTGATAACCGTCAGTGGCTCTCGGTGTCAATCAGAAGGCCTCGACGTCAAGTGGAAAACATGTAAGCACAAAAACAAGCATTCGACATCGACTGGGGGCAGTCGATGTCAATATCAAGCAATGTCGATCGACACAAAAGACCGTCGATCGATTTGGGGCACTCGATGTCGACCTCTGCAGTCGATATCGAGCACTCTTACAAAAAAAGCAATAAAGCGTCGGCAAAGAGCAATCGAAGAGTAAAAGGATGGCATATGAAGATATGAACAGAAAGGCAAAGATTTGGGATATCACGCAGCAACTTAAAGGTTTCAAACAATTATGGGAAAATCTCTCAAGGCAAGGGTTTACCGCAACATTAACCACACATGCAAAAAGATAGAATAAAACGTATAATTATGCTTTCTCACCAAAACAAAAAGCTTTCAGCTTTTCCAACAAATAGATATATATGCGTTAGCAAAAAAATCTAATTTGTCTCTACGGTTTTTAATGTTTATGATCCAAGCTATTAACATGAATTCCTTTTCTTTCGATAAGGGCTAAACACAAAAGAGGTAGGAAATGATCAAGATATAAATAAGCACCAAATTCACATCAAGCATGCATGACTAACATCAGGCTCACCCCGAACCTAAGAGAAAAGCGACTACTCGCTCATAGTAGAAGGTGACATGATTGAATCAAAAGAAAAGAACTTAACTTGCATTAAATATAAACCGAAGTCTTCAAAATCTCGGCTCCAACTCTCGCAAGCGCCAAAACCCTTAAGCTTCCTAAAACCCTAAAAAACTCTAAAATTGATTGTGTTTTATTGTGTCTTGAATTGGATGTCTCTAAAACTTAGCCCCAAGGGCTTTATTTGTAGTCTTCTAATCCTTGCTATCCAAGGAAATCTAATTCTATCTAACTAAAAGATAAAACTTAAATAAAATCTAAGTAGGAAAATAACAATATCCTTAGGATAAATAAAATCGTGGCTTTTTGTTTCCTTCCAAAATCGGGTCCTTTGCGCATTCAATCCGCGGATTTTCTTCAGTCGACGTCAACAAGTGAAGTCGACATCGAGTGCTTCCTTTCACTCGACCTCGGGCATCATTTAGCTCTGTCGACGTCGAGTGCTCAGCCAACCTAGGTGGTGAATGTCGACCTCTTCTACAATATCTTGGTTTATCTTGGCTTCTTGATACTTAGTCTCTCCATCAATTTCTCAAGTCGATGTCGAGAGAGTCGGTCGATGTCGACTACTGTGCGACGGCTCTTATCTTCTTATTTTGGCTTCAATGCCGCTCCGATTTTTGCACAATTAAACAAAACTTGTGTAGACCTCTATTTCTTGCAAATAAGCATATACTACACAAATTCAAAGCAATCCCAACCCGGAATGTAAATATATGACAGAAATTGAAGGAGAAGTAGGCATAAAACATGGTCGATTTAGCGGACATCAATTGTAAGGTAGTTTAATTTAACTAATGAAATCATAGCTACTAGTGATCGGTGTAGAGGATTGTAAAAGTTAAGTGAGTTTAATTGCTTACCACATTAGTTTAAAGTCAAACATCTTACAACACACAAAGATATTGATAATGTGAGTACATTTGTTGCTTCTTCTTTTCAAAATACTCGAAGAAGCTTGAATAATGTGAGACTTGTACTTGTGTCAATGAAAAAAAAAATGAGATTGTTTTAAAAGGAAAAGTAAAAAATGAGACTGTAAAAAATAAGACTAGTACTTCCTGAGCTTCTCAGTTGTTTGAATTAATACATATGGACCTATGGGGACCATATGGAGTGCCTTAGATTTGTGAGGCAAGGTATTTTTTTACTATTGTTGAGAATTAATCTAGATCTAACATAGATCTACAAGGACTTTCGTATTGAGAGATAAAGGGAAGGTATGTAGAATGGTCACAAGATTTTTGGCCTTGGTTGAAACTCCATTTGACAAAAAAGGTCAAGGTGGACAGAACAAACAATGGGTCTGAGTTTGTGAACAGACAAATGAATGATCTGTTTGTTAAAAAATTAAAGGAATAGTTCATCAAAGATTTGTACCCTATATTCCTAAGCAAAATTGGAGAGCGGAAAAGAAGCATAAACACTTGATTGAAACAACTCGTTCCATAAGAATTCATGATGGGCTACTGATTATGTTTTGGGGTTAATATGTGCTCACAACCACATACATCATATATATTCTTCCTTCTACTGTTTTGAAAGAAAAAACTACTTATGAGTTATTGGTTGATAAAGCTCCAGATTATAATCACTTAAGGGTGATTGAGTGTCTGTTCTTTACTCATGTTCCTAAGGTCAACAAAGCAAAATTTAAAGTTGCGAGAAGGCAGTGTGTGTTCCTTGGTTATCTTCCTGAACAAAAGGCATACAAATTGTATGACTTAGTTACTCAAAGTTTTTACGAGTAGGGATGTGAAATTTAGGGAGCATGTATTCCCTTTTAAGGAAAAGCTTGAGCAGGGTTCTCTGAATAATGGTAATTCAGGGACTAGTTTACCAAGGGTGCTATTTGAAGATGAGTTTGCATGAGTCTAGATTTGTTTCCCATGGTCCATCTTCACTTGGTGATGGAGTCATAGTCTAGTTTCTGCAAGGGTTTATGTGACACCCAATGTTGATGATTCTCGATCTTCTTGGAAATGAGGCATCGATTACCATCCCTGAGTCTAATCTTGTGTCTTCAGCAAGGGCTTTTGAGACTTCAGTTGTTCCTGTGGTATGACCTACTAGGATGGTTGTTAGACCAATAAAACTACAAGATTTTGTTTGCTATAATCTTCCCTCCATAAGGGTGGATTCAGAAGTTGAGACCTCAATGTCTCTAGTGTTTTATGTGGTTAATCCATAAGATACACATATGTATTCTTCAGATTATGTGACATCTCTGTTTAATGTTCTCCCTGTGGTGGAACCAACTTCTTTTGCTCAAGCTTAGAAGGAGCTTGAGTGGAAGGAGACTATCCCAAAAGAGCTTGATGCTCCTTAGAGTAACAACACGCAGTCTCTAACTGATTTGCCTACAGGCAAACATGCCATTGGATGCGAATGAGTTTACAAAATGAAATTCAAACCTACTAGTAAGGTTGAAAGGTATAAATTGACGCTTGTGGCTAAATGTTTTAATCATTTTAAAGATATAGATTACAAGGAGACCGGCCTTCCATTCTCAATTGTTGTCAAAGTCTCAACCGTGAGAATCTTGTTAGCAATTTCTTTGGTAAAGGATTGACATCTTCATTAGTTGGATGTCAATAATGTGTTTCTTCATGAGTACTTGGATGAGAAAGTATACATGTTTCCTCCTCTTAGATATATCAAAGAAAGGCCTAGCCAAGTTTGTAGACTTAACAAGTCGATTTATGGTTTAAAACAGGAAAGCAGGAATGGAATTTTGAGCTGACCAAACACTTGTTGTCATTGGGATTTTGTTAATCAAAGCATGATTATTCCGTATTTATTCTAGTTGTTAGTCCCCAGATCACAATTGCTAATTTGGTACATATTGATGATATGTTGTTCACTAGAAAGGATGAGTCGACTATTGCATTCACTATAAAGGATTTGGGACAACTCGATATTTTCATGGAATGGAGATTTCTCGATCAGTCACATGAATCATTAATCAGAGTAAATATGTAGTGGATATATTATATTTTCAAATGTTGCTATGATGAACTACAAGGAAGCTAAATTTCTGATGCAAAGATATATGCATTTAAACATTCATGATGGAGACGAGATTGAGGATCTTGAAACTTGTAGACGATTGGTGGGTTGGCTATAATATCTGAATCTTACATGCCTTGATATTGCCTATACTTTGCAACAACTCTCATGGCTACTTCTCGTACTCCATATCTTTGAGCTGCTCTATTTTGTTGAGGTACCTCAAAGGTATTGTAAAATGTTCCTTTTTTATACCAATTCCAGCAAGCTCAGTGTTCATGCATATTTTAATGCTTACTAAGGTACGTGTCTTGACACAAGCAGTTCTTTGACTGGGTACTCTATTTTCTCGGGCGACTGTTTAGTGTCATGGAAAACCAAGAAACAGAAGACCATTTCTAAGTCTTCGGTTGAGAGCTAGTATCGTAACATGTCCACTACTAGGAGTGAGATTGTATGGGTAACTGATATTTTTAGTGATCTATTAATCAATCCCTCCTTACTTATTCCTCTATTCTGTAACAACAAAGCTGCTAATCAACTCACTGCTAATCCTATCTACCACGAGCGGACGAAACATCTTCAGATTTATTGTTAATGAAGGTCTCATATCCACTGTGTTTGTTCCTACTCATTTACACATATCAGATTTATTGTTAATGAAGGTCTCATATCCAGAAGTTGGGTCTTATATTTCATCATACACGCCCACCTGGGGGAGAGGGATATTGAGTATATAGGCATATCAAGCATAGTTGGAAGGTGATGTGCGCGCAAATTGCCATATTTTACATATACTTTTATGTCCATTTTGTCGATATTTCCATGCATATTGGTTGGAAAAGCATAAGATTAGTGTAGTTTATGTTTAATTGCAAAATATAGAGTTCTACACGAGTTTTTATGTTATTTCGCAGAAATCTAGACAAAAATTGGAGCAATTTGGAGAAGAGAAGAAGAGCTGAAAAAAACTCGAAGTCTATTGAGGAGTCAAAATCGACCTAAAGACTCGACATCGAGTGAAACAGAACACCAGAAATCGAGCAGAGGAATAACAGAGCATGTCGACACACAGAGGTCGATATCGACATGAAGTGGTCGATATCGAGTGCCCTGAATCGAGAAGAAAGATATATTCCGAGTGCTAATCCGAGGTCGAGTAGAGCTAGCTCAAAATAGAAAGAAGAGGTCGATATCGACATGTCTTGGTCGATATCGAGTGCTGCTGCTGACAGATCCGACGCTGTTTTTGATAGAATTCTATCCGAAGAGCTTACAACTATCCTAAATCGAGATCTTTTATCCTTTACTACCAGACTTGTTATCCTTTATGGTGAATTTGATATTTACCTAAAGTGATTTAGTTAATTACTTTATTTAAGTTTTATCTTAGGAATAAAGATAGATTTTCTTATCCTTGGATAGCGAGGTATAAGATTTATAATTAGAGGCCATTAGGGCTGAGTTTATTCATCCACAAGCATCCAGAAAACATTGAATTTCAGTTTTCAATATTCAGTAGAGAGAGAGAGAGAGAGAGAGAGCTGAGTGGGGTGAAGAGGAAGCGAGAGCGGAGAATTGGCTTTGTTCGGTTGTACTCTTTCTTTTGCAAATTCAATTCAAAGTAGTTTATTTTCAATGATGATGATGTCAACAATGATGAGGCGCAAGTAGTTCCCTTACTTCTAGGGTCGGGGTGAGCCCGACGATAGCTATGTAAGTTTGTGCATCAAGGTATGATTTTTATGCGATTTTGTCTTCTATCCTATGCATGATCCTTTGCGAGAGTTGAGGAAATTCATTATTTGCATTATTGAAGCGAAAGCCAATCATATTGTGAATTTGGATTAGTCATGAAATTGGATAGTAACTCTTAGGTTTTATGCGAGAGCCTCTAATCACCTAATAGTTGGTAACGAAAGTTATTTGATGGAAATGCATCATCTTTCATGAATTTAGCATAAGTCTTATATGGTTATCGTTGGCATAAATCCCCGATCTTGGAAGCTTTTAAGTTTATTGAGTTATATAAAAATCTGTGTTTTTATTCTGTCCACCCTTCCATCATCATTCTTACTTTCTTCGGACTCTTTTCCGACACTAAAGGTTACATTTTACAGTTTCTGTTGAAGACTCGAAATCGACTTCTTTGGTCGATATCGAGTAGCTAACCCGATATCGAGTGAACAACTCGACGTCGACTGTGTCTGTTTTGTCTTCTGCAGGAATTTGCTGGAAATCGACTGAAACTATAATCGATATCGACCAGTCTACTCGATATCGAGTGGTCTTCTGGAGTCGAAATTTGATCGTGTTTGCAAGCTTAGGAAGCGCTGACATACCTCCTCGTGGATTCGATCCTGAATTACCCTACCAATACATCGGGAGGGATTCTTGTATTTTATTTGCTTGGATAAGGGAGTTGGTTTAGTTTGATATTTTATATTGATATTTTATTAGCATCCCTCCCCCTACGAACAGAAGGTTGTTACCGGATGGGTTAGTTTAACTTGTTCTGTTAACTAGGATTAATTAGAACTGTATTTAGTTCTGTTTGGCTTGAAGGAGATGTATATATGGATTTGTTCCTACATAATATAACTTATGTCCTAAGCAAATAGTACCCAAAATACACTATATCGAAACTGATGGTACGATCAAATAACGCTATATTTATATGATTATAATTATGCTAATGTGCACATTCTATTTTGATTCCTTAATCTAGCTACTATCACCATTCAAATTATACCACAACCATTCAAAAAAGAAAATTATAGCTATAAAAAACTATAATTCTATATGAACAACTTACTTCGAGATTCGTCACCAGAACAATATATAGCTATAAAAATGGCAACCTATATGAACAACTTACCTAGAGATTCATCACCGACCCAGAAAGTCTATGTTGGCACTCCAGCCCACTGATCTAGAAAGGCAGCATCTGCGTTTAGTTCACCGGCCTAGGAAGTCAGCACTGTCACCATGCGGGTGGCGATATGAAGCCATGCGAATAGAAGGTTTGTAGATATTTATTGATTGAATATATATGTATATACTGTAACGGCCCGAGATTATGATTCACGAGTTACGTTTCGAGGGATGAAACCCCTCGTTAGGATCTTGCGCCCTGAGTACAGGATGAAGGTTTGAAATTCTAAACTAACGTTTTCAAAGTGGGATTTCATACCCAAGTTCGAAGGGATCGTTGGAATCCCCGGGGAAGTCCCCTGTACCTTTTGTAAGTCTAAGAGTGGAAAACCAATAGTCACACAAATAGCGGAAGTAAAGTGTAATACAAAGGGGGGTGCCACGGCAGAGCCGAGTCAAAACACGATCGATCATTCAAATCCGAATCGTAATTAAATTGGTGAATTCGGAGTTTCAACTCTTTCTTTCCGCCAAGTTAGACCCCGCGGTCATGGAGCCAAATAAGCATCAATAGTAGTAAGCATAACGGATACCTAAAAAAATTGATAGTGGGCGGGATCAGATCGATGCCCACTTTGGCTCTGCATCCCGGCCCTAAGCACACATATACGCTATACCTAATAAAGATGCTTCTAGATGCAAGGCGGAACATTAACACACTAACATGCTCCTAAGATCAAGTGCATAATAATAATAATAAGGCCTTAGCACAGAATACCAAGTGGTATATCCCTCTCCTACCTCCACCCCCCTTCCCAATAGGACGGAGACTGGCCAGTTCGTGAATGCATTCCATCATAATCGGGCGGCCCGCAAGCCCAACCCGTAACCACAAGAAAAATAAAGCTCGCAGGCAGCTTCCCGAATCATGCTCATAATATATGTAAAAGGAAGTTCAATATGACTCGATGACTCAGGACGAGACCCGATGAGACTGAGCCATCCTATGACCCTAGCAAAGACTCTAGATACTTCATAGATAACGGTCGTTCTGTTTACATACGCATAAAGAAATAGAATGCTCAACGGTCAATGCAACCTAGCATTGTACTACATGACATGCTGATCATGAATGCAAGCACCTAGTATATCATGCACCTAAAACAGGGAATATCTCTATTTCAATCTGAGTAAGCTCCGAAGAGACTTACCTGGCTATGCAGAACAACATAATAGAAGATCCAGCACACATCAATCATAACCACAAAGTATCACCTAGATAGATAGCGGAACATATATAAGTCTACGTCTAATCATTCAAGCATTCAAGCATACATCATTCAACGAGAATAACAAATATATTGCAATTGTCATTTCATCATATCACCACCTTCCATAAGACCACATCATTCTCATCGTTCCATTCAGCCACATTCATATGCTCACTATAATCATATAGCTCAAAAGTCTATTATGACTCATCATAGTTCATAAGGTATAAGTCAAGCGATAACATAACTCTAACATCTCACCATGCCATTAGTCATTCATACATGCCATTAGTTCACACAGAACATGCTATTAGTCAATCAATCATATTATCATGCTAGTTAGTCATTAATCACATAATTCCCATGTTAGTCCCGAAAACCGAGTTTACTAGTTAGAAGTTCCGACCTTGAAAAATGTTCGTCAAATCCCTTTTTGAAAACCAAGCTCAAATTCTCAAGACAAGTATTTCAAAATAACCCCGATCAAGTTAGGATATTTCCAAATATTCCCTTTTTAAATTTTATTAAACCAAATTCCATTCTCAAATCAAATCCCAACCTTTAAAACCCTTTTTCCGAACCCCTTCTTAAATCCAAGGCTCATAATATCATGTTTTTAAATCACGGGTAATAATATTATATATACATATCTTTTTCTTTTAAATATTACCCGTAATATCTCATAATATTTTATAGTCCAATATTACATTTTTTAAATCTCCATACTTTACAAAGCCATAATATATATTTAAATACCTTTAATATATATATATATACATTATAAAAATAGACCCAACCATTTGTATTTTATAAAAAAATCAGCCCTTTTATATAATTACCAAAATCATCCCTTAGTCATAAAACTATAAAATCCGACCCTTTTTAAATTACCCAAAATCGCCCTTCATTTGTTGAACACCAAAACCGAGCTCTCATTTTCTTAAACCCCAACCGAATCCCCTTTTTCCCAATTTTTCTTAAGACTTCTAGGAACATGTTAGAACAAGGATTGAACATAAAAATCGAGGTTTGAAGGGATTTCTCACCCAAGTTCCTTGTTTTCCTTCGGTTTGCTCGTGAAGCTTCATCCGGGCTCCGATTGGACTCGTTCTAGCGCGTGGGTGCCTAGGATTGTTAGATGGTGTTAAAGGTATGAACTTTGAGTTAGTATGAGGCGGGAGGAGGGAAAAACGACCTGTTACCTTATTGAATCCGAAAATAGAGAGTTTGAGTCTTCTAGGGCTTCACGGGGCTTCTCCGACTTCTCCGGGCTGTTGGGGCTTCTTCTTCCACTTTGAGGACCTTATGGGGAGGCTAAGGGAGCTGTTGTTTCTGCTCATGGAGGGAGGAAGAGAAAAGGAGCTTGTTTTGGCTTGCTTTGAGCTCAAGAGGTGGAATGAAGCTCCTTTAGCATGGAATGTAGGAGGGAGTTGAAGGGGATGATGAAGTAGGGATGTTGTGGTGATGATTGAGCACGAAATGGTGTGTTTAGTGCTGCTGGAATTCTCAGCAATGGAGGAGGAAAATGGTAGGAAGAAGGGAGAGAGATGTGTTTAGGTTTCTTGTGTTTCCTCCAAGACTTTGGGTGAGATTTTTAGGGTCTCCTTGAATGTGTTGGGGTGAGACATAGGGGTCAAAAATCAGATTATGTAAATGGGAATATGGGGCTGATTTTTGGTAGGAGATGGGATAAGGATGAGATGGAAATGAGTTGGCATCTTGCCCAAAGAGGAGGGTGCAAGGAAGAGGAGAAGAAAAGGAGGATGAGGATGCTTCACCATTTTGGGTAATGACATCTTTAACCAATTTTAAATTTGCCCATGGCTCCAAATTTTGGCTCCAACATGGGTTAGAGTGTGTGAGAATGTCAACTAGGGCTAGAGGGAGTGAGGGTGAGGATCTTCATTTCGACATTGCGAGTTCCAATACCGAGTTTGGTCCCGAAATTAGTTTCCGACGTTAGCTTCCCAAATCCCACTCTCTCTTTCGCGCAATTAGAATTTGAAATCCGAGAATCAAGGTTGTCATATTAGTTCTTAAAATTTTGTTTAAGTTGGGAATCCGCTTTATGAGTTCAAAATCCGAGTTAGCGAGTTTTTCGTTAAATTTCGCTTTTAAATTCATTTTCATTTTTCTTTTTCCGAGAAATTAGAATTTAAAAATCTGAGCCTTTACATCTACTAGTGTAGGTCCCATCCTGAGCACGAAGAATACAATAATATAATATTATAAATAATTTAGATACATTTCAATAAATAATAATAATAATAATAATAATAATCTAAATACAAATATTATTTTCCATAAAAAAAATTAATATAGATATAAATAAAATTAGTTCGATAAATTATATATAATCTAACTATCTTTTATTTAAATTCTCTCAAAATATAAGTAAAATTAACATTTATAAGATAAAAGTTTTTACTAATCTACCATTAATTGAATCTCATGTAATTTATTAGATAACAGATTTTTAAAAATATTTTAATATTATTTTTTATTAAATATAAAGTATATATTTATTTCTTTACTTTACTAAAATATCTATGCACGGAAGGATTATGGCTAAATATTATGACTACATATATTTTAATAAATTATTTTGGACTTAAAAAATAATATAGATATAAATAAAATAACAATTATTAAATAATTAATTTTGATATAAACAATTGTTTCGACCAAAAAATAACATAGATATAAATAAAATATCACTTATCAAATATGACATATTTATCTATTAATATTTGTTATAAGTATGACTATTAAATATTTTTATTTATATTTTTGTCAATTAACGTACTAATATATATATGTAGATATATATATATATACAATATTAATATATATATATATACATATATATATAGTATAGATCATTTGCACACATGCCTGAGGGTACGTGTACATTGTACACAAATATTATTCGGTGAAATGTGAAATATTATTCGGTGAAATTTGTGATTAAGATATGAGATTTGTCGATATTATTCGCTGAATTCTGAATAATTATTCAGCAAAATGTGTGTATTTTGTAATTCTAAATAAGATTGGGATCTGAGATTGTCGATCTATATTATGCGTGGTTTCTTTTAGTTGAAATAGATGAATAAAAAATAAAACATTATTCGGTAAAATGTTACAAATTATTCAGTGGAATTGGGACGTTTTCATATATCTGAACTGAACAGAAAAAGAAAACATAATCGGTAGAATGTGAAACATTATTCGGTGAAATTGGTCATTTTTTCAAAATAACGAAATCATATCACGAAAAAAAATGAGGTTCCACCATTTTTTTTATTTAAAGAAAAATATAAAAATCCCTTTTGATCATACCATTCCATCTTCTTTCAATCAAAAGCCCAAAATTATGTACAATGTACATCCTAAGGGGTATGTACACCCGAACCACACTATATAGAGATAGAGAGAGAGAGATTTGTGACTTAGATAATTTTCTATATAAGATTATTAATTTTTTTTCTAGAACGACTTAAATTTTGAGACGGAGGGAGTACTACCTCCGATCCAAAATACATGTCGTTTGACTTTCCAACACGTATTTGAAGGAGCTAAAAACTATATAATATATTAACTTTTTTATTATTATTTTTATACAATTTAATACTCCCTCCGTTAATTAAAACTTGACGTTTTACTATTCATGCACGCTTTTTGAGGTGTTAAAAACTATATAAAGTATTAACTTTTTTAATATATTTTTTTAATAATTTCATACTTGTTACTATTTAGTATGAATTTATAAAAACAAATTTTAAAAAAAGTTAATATTTCATATAGTTTTTATCATTCTAAAAAAGCGTGCATGAATAGTAAACGACAAGTTTTAATTAACAGAGGGAGTACTTATTACCAACAAATATTAAGTTGTAAAAAAATAATTTAAAAAGTTGATATTTTATATAGTTTTTAACTTCTTAAAATATGTGGAAAAAAGTCAAACGACATTTATTTTGGATCGGAGGGAATATAAGCTAATAAAATACGGAGTATTTAATAGTGATAAGAAACCATTAAATAAATCAGATCCTGTCAACTTAGGTCAAACGAAACCCTAACCTTATTGGGTAGCCAATGAACGCATCCTAAATCTCCATAGTTGTTCATTCATAATCATTAAATAGATACTACGTACTCCGTAGCAGTAGTTGCTTTTCTCAAAGTTCCCAAATGTTTCTTCTTTCTATCAAAAGAGACGTTATTTGTTTAACAAAAAAAAAAGACACGTTATTTATCATCAATGAATCAGGGAGCTTTGTAAAAAATAAAATAAATACAAATGAAATCATAATGAGATGTTTATAATAAATGAGAATAAATATGTAAATGTAAAATCAACATTTATTTGAG
Source organism: Persicaria maculosa (assembly GCA_963922045.1). Lineage (NCBI taxonomy): Eukaryota > Viridiplantae > Streptophyta > Magnoliopsida > Caryophyllales > Polygonaceae > Persicaria > Persicaria maculosa. Next base: position 10,957,371 of record OY998266.1, read on the forward strand.
AAAAAATCAATTTATATAATTAAAAAGTTCAAAATGTCTAATATTACTCAATCAATTATTTTAAATTAATACTGAAGGAAAATAATAAACGATAAAAATAACAAATTACAAATTATGCATATAACCTGCATCAACTATTATAAAATATAAAATCATTTAACTGTTATATATAGCTTATTCATATAGCAAAACAAGTTGTCGTTCATAAAGCTTATGGTAAATTAGAAAATAAAATATAAAATCAACGCTTATATATTATAAATAAGCTTTATCAAGTAGTAATAAAAATTTAAACAAAGACTTGCACCATATATATAGCAAATAATTTACATAATATATTTAAAAGGGGTGTTTACTAGATAGGCCATAATTAGGGTCTATATTAGGAAAATGTCTACCCATGCTTTTAAATTGGCAAAATGTCCACCTCCCTTCCCTTGCCCCCTTTGCCCATGTGCCCCCGCCTCCTGTGCCCCCCTCCTATTTCAGCAATTTTTTTTTCGCGCGTTGCTGAAACAGAAGTTGCTGAAACGGGGGTTGCTGAAACCAGAGTTGTTTTTTTTTCTTTTTTCTTGTCACCAGTTCGACGCCGGAGTTGATGAAACTGTGTTGCTGAAAACGGATTTTTTTTACGTTAGCAATTAGACACCGGAGTTGCTGAAACTGTGTTGCTGAAAACGGATTTTTTTACGTTAGCAATCAGACATCGGAGTTGCTGAAACCGGATTTGTTGAAATCGTGTTGTTAAAACCGAAGTTGCTTATTTTTCGCGTCAGCACTTCGATACTGGAGTTGCTGAAATCGGAGTTGCTGAAGTGCTGAAATGATTTTTTTTTGCGTCAGCAAAAAATGCTGAAATGTTTTTTTTTTCGCGTCAATAAAAAATGCTAAAATGTTGAAATACTATCATGCATGCTTTTGTGTAACATATAGTAGCTCATACAATTTTATAAGAATTAATTTCAGCATTTCAACATAACGAATTTTGCTGAAATGGTGAAATTAATTCTTCCCGCTCAAGACCTCTTCGATTCGGGTCACAATGGAACTCCAAGTGCTCAGAGGATGCTTCATATCTGTGATGCCTTTTATAATCTCCTTTCCAATGTTTTCAAAATTGAATCGTATTGTGACATCTATCCAGATTTGATGGTCAAAATGACTCCTCGCCTGGACATCATTGTATACGAGCTGAGCAAGACTCGTTTTACCAAGGGCGGCCATCCCTGTGATGGGAAGAACACAAACCTCCCAACATTAATATATTAACCTCCCAAGGATAAAAAAACTGTTGAAACTGTCATGGACTGTGACGGAGTACTTGTTTTGCCGAAAATAGAGAGACCAAGTAAGCCATCAGTGCAACATTCACAGAAATTTTGAAACACTAGAGGGAGAGAGGGAGAGAGAATTGGCTATATGCATCTTGATGAGCTTGAAATCTTCGACGGTAATCCCTCGCTCCTTGTCAAGTGACTGCACCGCATCCACATAATCGGGGTCCATGAGATTTTGGCTGCATCAATCACAACAGAATCAGTTGAAATCGATGGAAGAGAAAACTCGGAGAAAGAGAGCGAGAGAGAGAGAGAGAGGGAGGAAGAAGCCATGGGAGACGCCATTGGAGAATCCATGGGAGAAGAGATCACCTCGGATCTCGCGCCTCCACGAACCTCGCGGCCACCGATGTCTTCGACGGTGCTCATCGGAGACGCCATTGGAGGCAGAGGACGGAGGATGCAAATTCGGTAGAGGACGGAGGATGTGGATTCGGTGGCGAAACAGGACCCGAACTCCAGGGATCCAGGGATCCAAGATCGAGATCGAGGACGGAGGATGCGGATCTGGATCCAGGGATCCGAGATCGAGATCAATTCGGTGGCGCACGAGGCCGGATTCCTTCAAAGCTGTCGATGTTGATGAAATCCGATCGATCTACAGCAGATCCAGGGGATGGCGAGCACATAGGAGGAATAGATCTGGCGGCGGCTTACAGATGAAAGATCTTCTTCATCCTCCTCGCCATCGGAATCGTCGTCGTCACAGACTCACAACACAGAGATTGGCCACCGAGACCATCATTGGTGTTCTCCTTCCCCTAATTTCAGCAACTTCCCGATGGAGGGGGGGGGCAACCAATGAGGAGCGCGTGATTGAGAAAAAAGGCGTACTTTAACCTAATTTGGAGAGTGTAGTGGACAGTTGCCTAATTTGGATCCAAAAAATGGCCTGTTTGGCAAATTAATTCTGTTTAAAAACACCTACTATTGTAAGAATTGATTAAATGAATACATAAGCGTTGCGAAGGCATTGGATACCCTCTACTAAATATTTTCGTCTGAGTTTTCTTATAAAATGATTTTTTTAAAGAAAAGTTAAAATAAAATAGCTTAAGTCGCGTAATTGAAATGGAATACTAAGACTATTTTCAACAGATTCCCTAAAAAAATTTCAAAATACAAAAATAAAATACATATTCTTTGAATTATTTTTACTTTAACTCAAACGGATTCTCCCTTTCAAAGATTTGGAAAATCATTTAGTTTGAAAAATGTTACAGATTTAAGAAATCCTCTCTATTTTTTTCCATTTAGAGAATGTGATAGAGAATCTGTTGCTTTTAAAAATACCTTAAAATTTTTCAAAATGAGAAAATTATTAGAGACGCTCTAACAACTTTATTTTAAATGAGTAAATTACACATAACCACCCGTAAATTATGGTATTTTTCATATAACCACCCATAAAAACTTAAATTACAGTAAACCACCCATAAATTTGACTTGTTTTCATAAGACCACCCGCACATTAAACCTCTATTTGTTTTGTTTAAAATGACTAAAATACCCCTAATTCAAACTTATTTGTTTGTATTTTGTAAAGGAAAGATGTTGCATGTATATGAGGGCCTGTTTGGATTGCCAAGTGATTATGCTTATAAGCATAATCACTTTAAAAGTGTTTGACTAAAAAAATTATAAGGTATTTAAAATAATGGAATTTTAAAATAAAATACCTTATAAATTGTGTCAATTAATTATATTAAGTTTATAAGGTAACTACAAACTTAACACAATATTTAGTATTTTATTTATACAATCTATGTAATATTTTATTTTAAAATTACGTTATTTTAAATATCTTATAATTTTTTAACCAAACACTTTAAAAGTGATTATGCTTATAATTAGCATAATGCATTGGGAATCCAAACACACCCAATATAATTAATTGACATAATTTATAAGGTATTTTATTTTAAAATTCTATTATTTTAAATACCTTATAATTAAAATGGAATGGAATTCAAACCCACCCTAAATACTCCAACCAATATATATCTAAATTGGATTTGCAATGTGTAGAGTCGATACTTGCAATAGCTCCTAACAATCTCCCATGCTTCAAATGTTGAATAAGATAGGGATAAACTCTAAAATAAAACAAATTAGTGCTTAGAAGGGTAAATTAGCTCATATCTTAAATTACAAACCATATCATTGAAAAAATAAGCTAAGCTTTTTTTTGGTAAACAAAAATAAGCTAAGCTTCTACATATCATTTGACAAATTAGCCGAACATGAATAATTTATCATTTTTTAAAATAAAAGTAAAATCGGATTATTTAACAAATGTGAAGTCTTATGAAAATAAATCATTGCATTAAATACAAATAAACTTGAATTAAGGGTATTTTAATCTTTTTAAACAAAACAAATAGAGGTTTAATGGGTGGGTGGTCTTATGAAAAGATAACTAATTTATGGATGGTTTATTGTAATTTAAGTTTTTATGGGTGGTTATGTGAAAAGTACCATAATTTATGGGTGGTTATGTGTAATTTACTCTATTTTAAATTTAACCAAAAATCCTAAAAGAAAAAAGTTGTTAAAAAATCACGTAGATTTGACCGATTTTCGATTTCATTATATAGTAAATTTAATTGCTTTTCCAATTCAATTTTCTAATGAATCCGATACAAACTAAATTGTGCGATTGTAGATGGTAAAAGTCGACAGGTCTGCAATAGCGGGTGCCGGGTAATCCACTAACTATTAATTTGAATGATAAACTGTAGGTAGCTAGAGAAGTGACTCCACTGAACTTGCCAGATTCAAGTGCTGTTGATGTTGAAGCTGTCTTTTTAATTTCGTCGCCTTCATCGTTTTGTCGCCATTTAACAATATATCGTAAAAGGTATCCTCCACTTTCTAGGGGCCCTATATATCTAGAAAAAATTTGCAAAACATGCATTTTATTTGGACAAATTGGGGAATTGTCCACCTTTTTGGACAAATTAGCAAAACGTCCACTATAAATACTTATTCTCACTTGTACGGACATATTCTCGTGTTTACTCTCTTCCAAACTCTCTTCTCGCGCTCGTCAGTTTTCATCGGTTTTCTTCGTTCTCGTTCCTTCAATCTGTGCGTAAGTAGTGAGATTTCGGCCGATTTCTGTTCGTTGTTGTGCTATCTTCTTCAATGTCGTCATCTAGCAACTCTTCAGGTATCGATTTCGCTTGTTTTTGCTAAATGTTTCGTGCTAGGGTTTTGGAAGAAGTTGATTTATGTTGATTTTATTGATTTCTGCTTTCAGTTTTGATCATCTATGGGTAAATCGATGCTTGATATGCATAAATGTGTGCGATTTTGAGTGTTGTAGGTAGTTTAAGTAATTTGTATGTGTTAAATCCGTTTATTTTAACTGTTTGTGTGCTTCAATTTTTGTGATGCGGCACTTTGTATGTGCTTTTTTAGCGTTATTCGTGTAGTTTTCAACAATGTGTGTACTTGATGCTTTGTATTGTTTGTGTTGTTCATAGTGTAGATATCTGTAGGTATGCTCATGTGTAAGGGCGCTGACACTGTCTGTTTTTATACATGGTTGTGTTAGTTTTGGTAGTTTCAACAATGTGTGTACTTTGATTGGGTATTCTGTGTTGTCTTTGTGATGTTTATGTTCTTTTCTTATGTGGTGGTGTCATTTTATTGTTTTTTTTTTATGGTTATTTGGTTTATCATGGATTCTGTTATTGTATTTTTATATTATTCTTTATTTTGTTTTTATTAGCGGCTCAATTTGGTGATGCATCCACATCTCATAGGGGTTCTGATGTAAGTTATTTTGTTTTTCCATTTTGAATTTTTTTGTTGATGAGCAAGTTTTGATTTTTTCCTAATCTGATGTTGTGTTTTTGGGTACTTTGTATGTGATTGATCAGGGCTTGGAATATTGCATTCCTGTTTCTGAACGATTCCATTGTAGGGCCAACATATATTCATATCCTTCTGTTTGTGCTCTGATTGAGAAGCATTTGTCTCCTTCTGATTACAATATTCTGCGGGAAAGTTGTGTGGGATGGGTGCTGATGCAGGGCACCAAAATGGCTACCAATTTTCAGCTTATGCATCAAATGGTGCTTCGTCAAGTCCAAACTCAGAAGGAGAATGAGTTGTGGTTTAGAGTTGGTGGATATCTTGCACGTTTTTCAATTTTTGAGTTTCATGTCATCACTGGCCTTCCTTGTGAAGAACGTGTTTGTAATATCTCAAAAAAAGTGTCAATATCTGAATTTTTTGGGCAGAAGAAGATGACTCATGATGATTTAGTTGCTCGTTTCATATCTGAGAGCCCAAAGTCTAAGAAGAAATTGATCATGGCAAAGTTGTTGTTGATTGAGAGGTTAATTGTATATAGGAGGTCAGAGGTTGTCAGTGCACAATTCCTTTCTCTTGCATGTAATGAGAAGGAATTTGAATTATATCCTTGGGGTAGAGAGTCGTACACCCGTTTGTTGAAGTCTTTGAAGAGTTCTTCTGTTGCAGACCGTGCTGGTGTTAGGGGCTCTTATCAAATGTATGGGTATTGCCTTGCATTCCAGGTATTCTGTTTTAGTGCTTGAATCACTTTTGTCATCAATTTTTGTCTGTGTCAGCACAACTTTTATTGTGTATGTTAGGATTTTTGTCTAATATTGTTTTGTAATCTCTTTTTGCGTTTTATTTTGTAACAGTCTTGGATATTAGAAGCTTTCCCAGCCCTCTCTGCTAAAATTGACTGTAATTTTATGATGCCTGATAGAGATCCATACTCATTGCACTGGGTATGCGAGTTTAGCCATTCGTATGTTGAAGTTGAGCATTTGTTTCATGGTGATTTGGTAATATTTTTATGTTATTTATCTTTAAGACCATTTTTAGTTGATGCATCTTTGTTTAGTTTTTTTTAAACATATTTTTATACTTGCATTTTGGGCAGACTCCGTTGTTCCCTACTTATGGGGAGTTTGCACGCACAGCAAGGATGGGGTTTGCTGATGAAAAAGATGATCCAGTCGTTGATGCATCAGTTGAAGAAGTATGTGGTGGAGCTGTTGATGATGCATTATATGACAGCCGTCATTTTCGTCAAAGGGCATATGCAGCTAGGTTTTCAAACAGAGTTGTACAAGCTGGTGGTGAAGAAGCTAATATCTTGGAGAAAGGTGATAAAGCAGAGACCTCAAAGAGGAAGACACCTGTGAAGAGAGGCAAAGTTGCTGAAAAGAAACAGGATGGGAAGTCCTTTGAAACTGCTTTTCAAGTTTTTCCTGAGGTAGAAAACAAAGATGTTATAGAGTCCTCAAAGAAGAGGAAATCTGAGAGTGGAGGGATGGCTGGTAAAAAGAAAAAGAAGGTGGCGTCCAGCGATACTGCTGAGGGATTGGTGTATGTGAGGAGGGGTCGTTCTACAGCTAGGCAATGTGGTAGAGTTGTTCCTTCTGAGAATGTGAAGATAATTAATGCTGACACAGATATGCATCAGGAGGGTGATGTGGTTGCTTGACCTTCCAAGAGAGGTCGGTTGGTTACTAATTTATGTGATTTATTAGATGATGATACCCCACTAAAATTTGTCTTTCAGCGGAGGTATAAGATGAAGACAGCTGGGTTAGGTAGTGGGAGGCCATTGTATGATAGTACTGCTGACATGTCTTCTGTTCTTCCTTCAGTTTCTCTTGGTGATAATCAGAGTACTCATGTAGTGGAGAACGAAGAAATTCATGCTGCAGGCTTTAAATCTGGTGGTGAAGGCAGTGATGGCGATGACAAGGTTGATGATTTTACTGCTGACACCCATTCTTGTGGATCTGATGAGTTGGCTGCTCCTCCTACTGCTGGGCTTTCTGTTTTGGCGGAGGTTGCAGATGTGGTTGGTTTTGCTGACAAGGTTGAAGGAGGTGAGACATCTTCTGGTGACAGGCGGGGAGAGGGTCAAACATCTAATGCTGGCACTGAAGGTGTATCTCCCCAAATGGAGGCCAAAAATGATTCAACGGGGGAGTTGCCTCCAAAAATACATGGTGATGGTTTTGCTTCTTCTACCCCATCTTATCCTGATTGGGTGAAGGAGATTTTTAAGAGGATTGAGAAGCTTGAAGATGTACCTCAGCGTATGGATGTGTTGGCTGCGAGGGTTGATGCTCTTGAATCAAAGATTGCAGAGATGGCTGGGATGCTTGGAGTTGTTGGTGAGATGGCGATGAGGTATGATGAGCTTGAGGTTAGGGTTTCTAATTATGAAGCTATGTTTGCCAGGTCACAGGTAAATCCTGGGAATGCTGATGATAAGCATATAGGTGGTAAGCCCCAGGGCACTCCTGTGAAGGTTGTTGATGAAGATGTCAGCGCAAAAATTATCAATGATGTTGTAGCTGATCTTCAGAAGTGTTTCTCTGCTGATGAGGAAATGGTGAAATCATCACCCCCTTCTTTCAATGTTGAGGACGTGTCCTTGCCCTCAATAAGATCAGAGGGCCCAACTTTGGATAAGGATATTCTGTCTACTGAAATCCCTCCTGTGTTCCCAACTGTTGTCGCTGACACTGAGGTTGAGGGTGGTGGTGCAGATGTGAAAGGTTTGAAGGATTTGAAAGGTGATATTTCATTAACTAAGAATGAAGTTGATGATGCCAAAAGGAGTGCAGATGAGTTTGGAATTCCATCAACTTCTGCTGAAGTTGCTCGATCTGCCAAGTGTGAGGTTGAAGGTGGTGATGCTGAAGTCGGTGCAGTTGGTGGGCACTCATCATTGGAAAAGTTCATATCTCTGTCTGATGATGATTATGACACGGTTGCAGGTGTTGATTGGGATTCGGTAGCCAAGGATACTGAAATTATAAATGAAGTTGAAAAATTAAAGGCTTCGAATCTTATCCCGTCAACCAGTACATTCTTGTATGGCCCAGCTGAGATTGAAAAGAAGGCGAGGATCTTAAAGCACGTCCCTAACAAGTCATTGATCAGCTTTGAAGATCATGAATTTATGTATGGACTTGTAAAGAAGAAAAGGTATGCTTTATTTTTTTGTTCAATCTTTTTTTATGGAATGGTGTCATTGTATTAGTTACAGCACCTCATTCTTTATATATTTATATTCATCTTGTGTAATTTTGGTTAGGAATTTTTCTGTTGCTGGTCCAATATGAAGGTGGGACAAAAAGTTTTTCCAGCACATCATATCAAATAATATGTGGCTTGATTGTCAGGTAATATCTGCGTGTTTTTGAAATATATATATATATATATATATATATATATATATATATATATATATATATATATATGTGTGTGTGTGTGTGTGTGTGTGTGTGGATTGGATTCTATTGTGTTTGTTGATTGTTGACATCTTTTTTTTTACTATATTGTGTAGCATCTAGAAGCAGGTTTGATTCACTTTAGGAGGCGCATTTCTGAAGACCCTGTGAAATATCGAGAGGTTCTTGTTCTTGATTGGCTATTTTACTTAAAGTACCTGCCTGATTATGCTGCAAATTATGAGGAAGATTTGCCTCTTGAAGTCAACACTGAGGAGTATTTTGTTGGTATGTGCCCTGCTGAGTATGGGAAGCCATGGGACTCTGTAAAGAAAGTCTACACAATATTCAATGTTATAAACAAGCATTGGGTGGCGTTGGAGATTATGCTTGAGGAGAGGGTAATCAACGTGTACGATTGCAATGTGACTGCTGTTAAGGCTGGTGTACTTGAAGAACAATTGCAACCGTTTGCTATTTGGTTCCCAATTCATTTGGCAAAGGCTGGACTCTATCAAAACTTTGCTTCCTCTCCTTTCCAGCTAAATATGGTTGATGATTTAATGCATGATTCTACTGGGTATGTATTTTATATCTTGTATTGTTTGTCGTTTAGCCTAAGATACTTGTTATTTATGTGCTCACATTACATGTGGTCTTTTTGTGTTTGCAGGGCTTCATGCGGCGTCTTTACATTAAAAGCAATTGAAGCATCTGTCTTTGGGGGAGATGTGAAACGATTCAACAACGAGAAGCTCTTTCGATACAGAGAACTCATGTGCTCAGATCTGATCAAGGAGACCTGGAGTTTTAGGTTTTAAAACAATTGTTTAGATATGTAGTTGGTGCATACATGGGGTATTTTTGGATGTAATATGACAATCTATGTGCTCAAATTGTTAATTTGGTGGACATGTATGTATATTTGTAGGTAATGGATTTTATGGGATATTTTTTGGATGCCCTGTATTTGGGGTGTGACTTTGAATCTGTAATGATTGTACATTTTAACTTTTATTAATGTTTATTAAGCTATCTATTTCTGCAATGACAATGTTTTATTTGAATTTGTATTAATAATGTGGGGGGCATGGGTACATATTTACCATGCTATAACAAAAGTGGTGACACCAGTCTGGTGTTTTCTGATATTGAAGTTTATGTGGCGACACTAGGTGTTTAAGGCTCAAAGTAGTGCTGACACTGTTAGTAGTTACAAATAGTGGTGACACCAGTCTGGTTTTTTCTGATATTGAAGTTTATGTGGTGACACTAGGTGTTTGATGTCCAAAGTAGTGCTGACACTGATATTAGTTACAAGTAGTGGTTACACCAGTCTTGCATTTTTTTATTTTGAAGTGTATGTGGTAACACTAGGTGGTTGAGGCCCAAAGCAAGGCTGACAATGATATTAGTTACAAGTAGTGGTGATAGTACCCTTGTTTTTTCTGATATTGAAGTGTATGGGGTTACATTTTCTGTTATTGAAGTTTATGTGGTGACAGTAGATGGGTAAGGCCCAAAGCTGTGCTGACACTGATATTAGTTACAAGTATTGGCGACAGTAGGCTTGTATTTTTTTTTGATTTTGTTGTGTATGTGGTTGCACGAGGTGGTAAGGCCTAAAGTCTTGTGTGACACTGTTGGTTAGAGTAGTTGGAAGTATTGGTGACACTAGCTTTGTGTGTTCTTTGTTATTTAAGTTTATATGGTGACAGTAGGTGGTTAAGGCCCAAAGTAGTGCTGACACGAGGTGGTTAATGTCCAACAGTGATAACTGTAGGCCCAAAGCAGTGGTGACACGAGGGGGTTAATGTCCAATAATTATAACTGTAACTCAAATAACTGTAATCCGTTTACAGTTTATATTTTTACAGTTTTTATAGTTTTTTACAGGTACTCTGAAATGAAGTGCCCCAAATAACTGTCATAAGGAAGAAAACTGTATAATTATTGGCTATATATATCCAGAAATAATTCTTTGGTGTCCATTGGTGTCTACAAACTGATTTTAACAGAAATCAGAATACCAGAACTTGTATTCTTACTGCTTAACCACCCCCCTCCAAAAAGATGAATTATGGCAACACTGTTGAGTTCTGCACAAGATTCCACCAAATGATGGACGATCTGGATGGTGTTGTTTACCGTGGGTATCACATGAGTCTCGTTGATGAGGCATGTGAGACTAACAAAGAGGCTCGCAGGGTTGAGTTGGTGGAAGCCGTTGTGTTTCATTATACATTATATGAGGAATTACAAAGATCAATAATAGCAAATGAATATCATATTCGCAGAGCAACCAAAGATGAAGATGTTGAAGCACTATCAAAGGTGATATATGAATTTTTATCCTTACTTTTTTTTCCCTCTCTAGTGTTAACTCTTATATTTTATGTTTTATCTAGGGGGAACGAGAACTTGGGGAATAAAGGCAGATGTTGGAAGAGGCGAAGGACAACCTTATGCAGTGCGTTAAAGAAGTTTTAGATGCAGAAATGGAAAGGAGGAGGAAGATTGATGAATTTTTAGGCCTGTAGTTCTTGTATATTAATAAGTGATAATATTGGAACTTATTTATATATTTTAGTTTCTATGTGTGTTCATAATGAAGATATGATGTAACTTATTAATATCATATTAATTATATGGATATTTTGTAATTTCGCACCTCGTATTTGATATTATAAAGTGTTATTGGAGTTTTAAGTCTTCATTGGTTGATACTGCGGACACATAGAGTAATTTGGGAATTGTTTTGGCAAAAGTAGTGCTGACACTGTTTAACTAAGGTTTTATGTTATTGTGAATTTGCTCAACATCATCTTAGTTTTGCTCAACAATAGTTTATATTTGCACAACAAACGAGATTTGTGAAATTTTGCCCAAAATAATCCTATTTTCTTTAATATAATTTTATACTTTCTCAATAGATAATTGCACAACATGGTATTATTTTTTATAGTATCTTCTTTTCGTAGTAGTGTTTTTGTATAGTATTGATGACAGAATTGCGCTGACAGGCTTATTTTGTGTGCTTTTACCCTCTTCTTGAACTCTCCTATTGAAATCTTTCTCTTGCAAAGTATTGTCAATAGTTAGGAATGGATATCATCAAATAAACTATATTTATAAAATACACCAGTTATAAACAGAAATCAAATATTTTACTACCGGTGACAGAATTGTGTTGACATAGAGAAAAGAATACAGAACTGGTCAGATGCAGTTATAGTTGTATGAAATTGACAAATACAATCCAGGTTAAAATCATAGGGAAAACAACTGTCTTAATGCTCACGAAACAACTTTTCAGAAGCAGAGTACACAACTGTCTACACCCCAATACATTTGATAGTTTGCAACAAAAACATTATATTGTGTTGTAGCTGTTCAACCAAGGTTTATTTTTTGGCCTTGAATCCCCTTTGAAATCATTCTTGAATGGGATTTGCTGCCTTCATAACTTCTTTGTTCACTTCATTCAGCTCTGAGCACACAATATCTGTTAGGTACTTCACCCGTAGTTTTGAGATATTCTTGAAATTTCCCTTTCAAATCCACACTTGTAGCCTCGCTCTACCCCAAAGAAAGTCTCCATGTGACGCATGAGGCATACCCCAGAATGCTGAACTTTCTCTTCTCCAGCCCACGCGATGGGGACAATTGATGTTGGTGCAGTGGACACTATTTCTGCCTTTGCTTCAAGCCCCTTCTCTGTTAGAAACGCAATCAGCATATTTCCCTGCATTTATTGAATTATAAAGCATTTAATGTTAATTGGGAACTGAGGTGATATTAGATTGAAGTTAATACAACTCAAGAAGATATTATGTATCATTAATAAAACTTACCAAACATTCAAAGGGGGATGCAAAGGTGCAAGTTTCAGCAGGGCAAGTTAGGTTGATATCAATGATTTGGGTGACTTTGTTTTTCAAGTTGAAGACAACCATGATGTAGACCTCTTCTTGTTGAACTCCAAAAACAAACTAATGAACATAATATTAAACAGATAGAAATTAGGGATTGAGTTTGTTAACTTTGATCTCAAAATCAGTATTTAGAGAACTTTTCATTCTTGTGGTTGTGAAGGGTGTACCATGTCTATATCTTTCAAAGAAATGTGTGGTGACAATGACAAAGCAGTATAAAGGTGGAGGTTAAACCTCTGAAACTGTTCATCACAAGCTCCTGATGACACACTCTCCACATTAAACTGGATCAAAAATAAAAATTAGTAAAAAAACAGACCCATTGTAATAATGGCAAAGAATGGAGTGTAATTGAAAGATGAATAAGTAAAAATATTACAGATTTGTTGATATTGATAAATAGTCTTGCTGGTGACTGAGCACTTTTATATTGTTCCTTGTTGTTGAGGACTGCTGTCCATGCATCAATAATGACACTAGACAGTTGGGTTTCATCTTCAAGTGTACCCATGTCTCTTCTAACCACCTCAATAGACTTGTGTTTAAATAAGACTTCACTGAAAATGCAAGACATTATGAAGATGTATTAAATAAAAAATATCTTTTACTTGTAACTGAACATACATTAAGTAAATTAAGATTAAAATGAACTTTAGTGCTATGAGTTATTGTCATTGCTAAATAGGCTGAAACAGTCCGCTCAATTTCAGAGATAGGATCGTTAATATCTACAACACGGGAGTAATAGGAGCTTCTCAAAGATGCAGACGGTTTATATGCTCTCTTTGCAGCTTCTTGTCTCTTTGTGTCATGAAGTTGTTGTGGTGCATTCTCAGGAGCTGCGTTGACACGTGGTGACCTCCGGGTGGGCAATGGAGCAGGGGACTTGGATTTTCTTTTATCCTCCAATGGCTTCTCTGGTGGAATATCAGTTTGGAATTGAGTGGGGAGGGGATTGGGAGGGGTGCATAATGTGTCTGCAGTTTTAGCTTGAACATCCTGTTGTATTGGAGGATGACCATGGCTGGATGCAGGAGCTTGTTGTGCGTCATTACCATCCTTGGTTGCATCTGCAACGTTCTGTGGTATCCCTTTATCTTCCCCCAAAACAGGTTCATTTACAAATATATCAAAGGAAAATTGCCCATCTCCTTTGATATTTGATTTCAATTTTTGCTTATTTTGATACGCAAGCTCAATCTGAGTAAGGCAATCTATAAAAGCAGGGTCTGACCAGAATGGGTGTTGGGAGTTGTTAAAAATTGTGTTTGGAGAGTCGTCCATATATGACCTGTCAGCAGCATCTGTAGCAGGCGCAGGGGTGACATCTCCCATCCCTAGGAGCTGGTTGGCTCCACGCAGAAGTGAAGTCACCTTGTCATCATTTTGTAGTTCAGGCGGTATATTTGTAGACCACTCCACAAATTCAGAAATAGCAGATGCAAGCACAGAAGTCTTTTGAGCAAAAGTCTGTATCCAATTCTAGAAGACAAGAGCACATGATAAAATAAGATTAAAAAAAACATCAGTAAATAAGAAAACATGATAAACTGCACAATTTTAGATTGAATTGGTTAAAAAAATTCATATAGACCTGAAGTGGAGGTGGTTGTTTTTCTGGACCAGCGGGGTGTTCGGTGCATTCTTCATTGTGTGTAGTAGATTGGGGACAAGCTGTAGGAGGTATGTCTTGAGGGGGAGGAACGATTTGGCGAGGTTGGATTGAGCCACGGCCAAAGCCTCCACTATTAATGTCATCAGTCTCTCTTTGGCGTAAAAGTTTGGAATTGATGCCAAAAAACACTGGCAAAGAACGAGGTATTCGTCTAAGCGCTGTGCTTGTGAACAGTTTCACCCTATCCATATACAGCAACTGACACATCAATGGGATAAACATATATCAGTATAATGATTCAGGACGGGAGTGCTGACATGAATAATATTGTATATATGAAATTAAAAATAGGCACTGGTGACATGGGTACTACAGACATGGTAAAGAAATTAAGCGGGGGAGGAGTGCTGACATGAATAATATTGTAGATACTAAAGTAAAAATAGGCACTGGTGACATGGGTACTACAGACATTGTAAAGAAATTAATTTAACATCACAGGGAAGATGATGGAGTGGGGGAGTGCTGACATGAATAATATTGTAGTTATGAAACTTAAAATAGGCACTGGTGACATGGGTACTACAGTCATGGTAAAGAAATTAAGTTAACAACAGAGGAAAGGTTTGAAAAACTACTTACAACCAAGAACAATATAGGCCCTCTGAAGTGTCCATCCTTGTTCTTTTCCCAACTTTTTTTCGCATCAACCAAACTTTCTAACACAAGACCACACCAATTTAGCTCTTTCATGTCACCCAATTCCGGAACAACTCTTACTAAACTATGGTTTGCATGTCCATTTCCTAAAGTATCAATCAAGTAAGAGTCTAATACAACAATAAAGTTCACGAGGAATTGGTCACCACAATCAGTGTCAGCTATCAATTTATCCATAACCATAGCTGATGTTATATTATCCTTAACCTCAAATGTGTTTCTCCAATCTTTCACAAGGTTGAAATTTTCCTTCGCTGTTTTTCTTGCTACTAAAACCTTTCCCATAGGCAATCCCAATGTGATATGAACATCAATCTCAGTAATTTCAAGTTCTCCTCCATTAGCCATAACCAAACAACACTTGTTAGGGTCAAACTGATCCACTAACCAATATGAAAGACATTGTGGAAGGGAAACAATGTTCAAGTCGAACAAACATCCAAACCCAATATCTCTAATGAATTTCTTTTGATTGTCATTCATTTTCTGCAATGATGACACAAGCAAGCGGGGGCTTGAACGTGTTTTCAAAGAGTTGAATTGTTTCTGTCTGCTGTCCCTCTCGGTCTTCGCAATCATTTCTCTGTTTTCTAAGATAGGTTGGATTTCAGTGCCTTCTGTTTGCTCATCAGATGTGATGTTATGCACAGTTGGGTTCACTGGTTGACCAAGCGTTACATTAGGCGAATCGTCTTGCAAAACTGTAATTTCAAGGGCTTCTAAACCAACAGTGCTAGTAGGAACAGTAGTCTCATGGGGGACCTCTTTCTTACTGTTTTTCCGAACAAGCGGTTGTGAATCTTTAGATTCAAGTGACAGGGAACCGACCCCTGTTTCACATGCTCTATCAGGCTGAGTATCTTCAAACAGTTCATCCTTGAAAGCTGGTGAATCCCTAGATAAATCAATTACTGGAGGTTTAACCCCAGATCTTTTTGATCTCTTCGAAATTTGGTTTTGACTGTCTAGAGTAGGTGAGTCACTCAATCTCTGTGGGCGTTTACCTATGTAATGAACACTGAAAATCAACTTCTACAAATAATGCATGTAATGGCATTGTAAAAGAAGGGAGTTTATTCCATATAAATTTGAAAATTGAACGATAAATCCATCACATTAACTACACATTATAATGCCGAAGTCCTTAAATTAGCAAAGGCAGCTCGTGGAAGGTCGAATAACTTGAATAACTCCCATTTCCTGCTTTTCGTGGGAGCTAAACCCTAAACCGTAATCATTCTTATTTAAAATGTAATAAACGGAGAATAGGAAATCAAACCTTTCCGGTCTGGAGACATGGTGATTTATATGGTAGAGCAATAGAGAGGGGATTTCCGATCTGGTCTCAATGAGCGTATAATCAAACGTGAAGCAAACTTGCAGAGCAAGAGAGAGGAGATTTCGGGGGGGGGGGGGGGGAGGATGAAAGAAATGACGATGACTGACTGTGTGTTGTAGAATGTGTTTTAATACCTTATTTATTGCTTTTTCTAATTTTTCACCGGAAACAATTTTTGTTTTTTTTTCTTTTCTTTTTTTTTAAAAAAATACGGTAAGTGGTTAATACTTTATTTATTCCTTATTTTTGCTCAACATGCTCTTATTTTTGCTAAACACTAGTTTATTTTTGCACAACTATCAAGACTTTGTGAAATTGTGGTCAATATGATCTTATTTTTCTCAATAAGTTCTCTTAGTTTCTCTATAGATAATTGCACAACACGGTCTTATTTTTGCTCAACAATAGACTATAATTGCACAACATGAGCGTTTGTTGGAATTTTGCTCAACATGCTCTTATTTTTGCTCAAGATGGTCATATTTTTGCTCATCAATAGCCTATAATTTCACAACATGGGCATTTGGTGGAATTTTGCTCAACTTGCCCTTATTTTTGCTCAACAATAGTTTATATTTACACAACTATATAAGACTTTGTGAAATAGTGCTCAACATGATCTTATTTTTTCTCAATATGTTTTCATAGTTTCTCTATAAATAATTTCACAACACGGTCTTATTTTTGCTCAACAATATACTATAATTGCACAACATGGGCATTTGTTGGAAATTTGCTCAACATGCTCTTATTTTTGCTCAACATGGTGTTATTTTTGCTCATCAATAGACTATAATTGCACAACATGGGCGTTAGTTGGAAATTTGCTCAACATGCTCTTATTTTTGCTCAACACGGTCTTATTTTTGCTCATCAATAGACTATAATTGCACAACATGGGCGTTTGTTGAAAATTTGGTCAACATGCTCTTATTTTTGCTCAACACAGTCTTATTTTTGCTCATCAATACCCTATAATTGCACAACATGGGGCATTTTGTGGAAATTTCCTCAACATGCTCTTATTTTTGCTCAACATGCTGTTATTTTTGCTCAACAATAGACTATAATTGCACAACATGGGCGTTTGTTGGAAATTTGCTCAACATGCTCTTATTTTTGCTCAACATGGTGTTATTTTTGCTCATCAATAGACTATAATTGCACAACATGGGCGTTTGTTGGAAATTTGCTCAACATGCTCTATTTTTTGCTCAACATGGTGTTATTTTTGCTCATCAATAGACTATAATTGCACAACATGGGCGTTTGTTGGAAATTTGGTCAACATGCTCTTATTTTTGCTCAACACAATCTTATTTTTGCTCATCAATACCCTATAATTGCACAACATGGGGCACTTTGTGAAATTGTTGAGCAAAAATAAGAGCAAAAATAAGAGAAGATGTTAATGGGCTTATTTTAAAATTGATGAATTGAAGGGTTTGGCCCAATGTTAACTCTTCTTACCCACGTTTTCAACCCAAAGCAGTCTTATCCGGTGTCCTTTCAGCTCCCTCCAACATCTTCTCCATTACCCCCGTTTGGTGTTTATAGGAGACGATCACTTTCTTGTCTGTAGCGGTTACCGAGTACCCTTCAATCTCCGGAAATCCAAGTGATCGGTTAGTCATTGATTGCTTTTCTATCAGTGTAAAGTTTAATTTTTGTTTCTGTTGCTATTATTAAGTGATTGCATCCTATATTAATGTCTGTTTATTTTTTCTTTGTAGTTGTTCTCTTCTTCAATGGCTTTTCCACCGGTTACTCAACAAGGTTATCATCACACTGTTGGTGAGTTTGTAGTTGAACTGTTAGCAAGTGAGTCGTCTGTGTATGGGCCGAGTGAAATGTTGGTGTCAATCCACTCCGTGAACGTTCCTCTAATACTTCATCAAGTATACGTTTGGAATGGTTTGCCAATGAGCTTACGGCGCCGCAATGGAATATTACGGGACGCGGGAATCCCGGATGTTGTTCGAAATCAGGTAGCAAATCGAATCTTAAGGGATTTTACAAGTACTTGGTTTCCTCAAGATGCTGACTTGATCGAATATGGTCTCTGCCCTAACATCACCTTCAATTTGTACTACACTTCCAACTCTTCTTCCGAATCGAGCTCTGACTCCGACATGGAGGTCGACTACCCACATCATCCAGCCACTACATCAGCTATTGAAGGTCTACAAGAGTTATATCATCTTGAGCTCGATGGGCAGGCATGTTCAATATGTCTTGACCCGATGTTGGATTCGATGCCTGTCCTTGGCATGCCATGCTCACATTTCTTCCACCCACATTGTCTCCGAGATTGGCTTAGGGTTGAAGGCTCTTGTCCGCTTTGTCGGTTTGCATTGTAAACTTACTTTTTGTGTAGTATTGTCATGTTAGCAAAAGACAATGTAGTTTAACTTTTGGGGGGACTTGGTGTAAGCAAACTTGTATTCCCTGTTCTGTGGACTTGGTTTAAGCAAATGTATAATATGAATGGAATTTAGTTTTGATCGTATTTGTTTACGATTTTCACCCAATCATATTTGTTTTGAGCAAACTTCTGGCTTTGCATTCAGGTTGGATGAACAAGGCCAACCTGATGCAGAACAGTTTAGATGTTTTAAGGTCAAGGTATTAACTCATGCATATTTGTTACAGAAAAGTGACAAAATTCAGAGTTTGTAACAGCCAATATTATGACAGAAAACCAACCAGATGCAGGTTTTTTAGGATGTGGTCACAATGCAAACAAATATACTTGCTAGATATGTTTATTCATTCTTTGAAGAAGATTGCAGAATTTTTTAGAAGAATGTAGATTTCTTCCAGCAAAGTTAGAAAATGCAGATTGTTTAACATCGCCTATTTTGACAGAAAAGTAACTAGGTGCATATTTTTTAGTTACAAGTAGTGGTGACACTACCCTTGTTTTTTCTGATATTGAAGTGTATGGGGTTACATTTTCTGTTATTGAAGTTTATGTGGTGACAGTAGATGGTTACAGTACTTAGAAATAGTGGTGACACTAGGTGTTTGAGGCCCAAAGTAGTGCTGCCACTATTATTAGTTACAAATAGTGGTGACACCAGTCTGGTGTTTTGTGATATTGAAGATTATGTGGTGACACTAGGTGTTTGAGGTCCAAAGTAGTGCTGAGACTGATATTAATTACAAGTAGTGGTGACACCAGTCTTGCATTTTTCTATTTTGAAGTGTATGTGGTAACACTAGGTGGTTGAGGCCCAAAGCAAGGCTGACAATGATATTAGTTACAAGTAGTGGTGACAGTACCCTTGTTTTTTCTGATATTGAAGTGTATGGGGTGATATTTTCTGTTATATGAAGTTTATGTGGTGACAGTAGATGGTTACAGTACTTAGAAATAGAGGTGACACCAGTTTGGTGTTTTCTGATAGTGAAATTTATGTGGTGACACTAGGTGTTTGAGGCCCAAAGTAGTGCTGACACTGTTATTAGTTACAAATAGTGGTGACACCAGTCTACTGTTTTCTGATATTGAAGTTTATGTGGTGACACAAGGTGTTTGAGGTCTGAAGTAGTGCTGACACTGATATTAGTTTCAAGTAGTGGTGACACCAGTCCAAAGTAGTGCTGACACAGATTTTTTTTTGGAAGAATGCATATTTTTTAAAGCAAAGTGGCAAAATTGCACAACATGGGCGTTTGTTGGAAATTTGGTCAACATGCTCTTATTTTTGCTCAACACAGTCTTATTTTTGCTCATCAATAGCCTATAATTGCGCAACATGGGGCATTTTGTGGAAATTTCCTCAACATGCTCTTATTTTTGCTCAAAATGCTGTTATTTTTGCTCGACAATAGTTTATATTTGCACAATTATCAAGACTTTGTGAAATTGTGTTCAATTTGATCTTATATTTTTCTCAATGTGTTCTCATAGTTTGTCTATAGATAATTGCACAACATGGTCTTATTTTTGCTCAACAATAGAGTATAATTGTACAACGTCGGCGTTCGTTTAAAATTTGCTCAACATGCTATTATTTTTGCTCAACACAGTCTTAATTTTGCTCACCAATAGCCTATAATTGCACAACATGCTCTTATTTTTGCTCAACAATAGTTATTGTGGGGACACCAACGTGGTGTTCTTTATTATTGAAGCTATTGTGGTGGGGACACAAGGTGGGTAAGGCCCAAAGTAGTGCTGAAACTGATATTAGTTATAAGTAGTAGTGACAATAGCCTGGTATTTTTTGATATTCAAGTTTATGTGGTGGAACGAGGTTGTTAATCTAAAATATTATAGAATAATATTTTAGATTATTTCTCAACATTGTATTGTTTTTAAGTAAACAACAATGATATAAATCTGAAATTTGATGAGTACCGATGACAAAATTGCGCTGACATAGAGAAAAGAATGTACAAACTTGTATTATTACATGATAAAATCTACAATTTTATTCTATAATGTTGAATTAATGTTTATTTTGGAACATACATGTCATTCATAATGTCTAAGCTGTATTCTTTCCTAGTAGTAATTTTACATAATACCGATGACAGAAATTGTGCTGACAGCCTTATTTTGAATGCTTTATCCTCCTCTTGAACTCTCCCATTGATAGCTTTCTATTTGAAGGAGGTCTTCCTGCTCTCTTTCTTACTAAGGGGGGTAACATTTGATAGATTTTATCGCATCAAGGACGTTCCCTTCATCTTCTTCCAACACTGGATATATTGTTTTTGCATATGCCATACAACAAGCATCATTGCTGTAAAAATTTGCAACAAAATCAGATATATTTGCCTTTACGTGTGTAATGGCTGATAGAGCATGTACACAAGGTATTTTCTCGACATCAAATACTCTGCACGTACATGTCTTCGCTGATAGATCAACTATAGCTACAGCTCCTTCGCCTTTGATCTCAAATTGTGATGCATTCATCCTTTCTACTCTGTATAATCCAACTTGCTCTTGTGATTTCCTTATCACCTTAAGGATTTCAGGAGTTATTCTGTCTTGGTTTTCTAGTGCTTTCTCTCTTCTCTCCTGGAACCATGATGTGAGCTTTTCCCTAGCAAACTCCATAAGTGCCACAATAGGATAATCCTTTTTCCCTTTGAAAATGGAGTTCAAGCTTTCTGCATTGTTGGATGTCATCATATTGTATCTATTGCACTTTGCATGTGCTCTGGCCCATTTTTCAAAACGTGCTGACACCAAATATTCTGATAGTATTGGACAGGTTGCTTCTATTTGTGCGAGCCAGCTGTTGAACTCTTGGATAGTGTAACTCTCTGCTGCTTTCTTGAACATTTTTCCCAGGTGCTTTTTCTTGAATGTCGCTTTGATGTTTTGTTTCAAGTGCCACATACATATGCGGTGTGTAGCTGTTGGGTAAACTAAAGATATAGCCCTTGCAATGCTAGCATGTCTATCAGAGACAAACACTAAGTCATTTGAGGGAGGCACAACCTTCAGCAGCCGGTACAAAAACCATTCCCAAGAGATGTTGTTTTCAGAGTCAACAATTCCAAAAGCAAGGGGATAAATATGTCTGTTTGCATCTTGAGCAACTGCTCCAAGCAATGTGCCTCTATATTGTCCAGTTAAGAATGTTCCATCAATAACAACAACCTGGTAGATAAATAAATGAAATTACTAATTATATTGAATTTATGAAATTCAATGAGAACAGAATTTATGCTGACACTGAGTAAGACATACCTTCTTTAAGAAGGGGAATGCTCTGATGCATTGGCCAAAAGATAGGAACAAGTACTTAAACCTGTCTTCTTTGTCTGTTGAAATCAATGCTATAGTCCCATTGTTTTTCTCCATAAGCATGTGGCAAAATGATGGCAAATCTGCATAATTGGATTCTGGTGTCCCCTTGACAATTTCTTTTGCAATTTTTGATGATTTCTATGCTATCCAGTAGGTAATTGTCATCTTTTGTTCTGTTCTCAGCTTATCCATTATCTGTGCTGGTTTGTATCCAGTGTCAACGCTGTTGAATTATATTGAAATTAGAATAAATAATATATTAAAAAGCAATATTAAATCTAAATACTATTTCTTACAAAATTTACTCACCTTGATTTGATGATGCTTGTAACCACTGATGATGAAGGTTTTTTACAGTGTTTTGTTCTGATATCCCACGTGCAGGTGTGCATGTCATCGTATACTGTAACCTCATGCCAAGTTTGACCAAAATTTTTGACATGCACTTTCCATTTGCAGTTAGGATCTACACAATGCACCCTATAATACCTGGGTTCTGATTTTGCCACACGAAAACCAAATATCTCTGTTATTGACAATATTCTCAAAGCATTCTTAACTGCATTCCTGGATTCAAAGGTTTTGCCTATGTATATCAATTTTTCTGAATTCTAATTCATAATAGGCATGGTAGGGCTGTCAGCATCCCAATCTTCTAGTGTAGTCTCTCTTCTGTGTGCTGAAGAATATAGGGTGCTCCATATTTCAGCTGCAGAATCTTCATCACTGGGAGTATCACTGTTTCCAGAGTACATGTCATCTCCAATATCTTCTAACAACACACCCTTCATCCTGCTGTCACCGATCAATGTCATGCTATTTTATTCAGTGACAATGTCGGTTATATTTGGATTGCATGTCACCAACTCCAAACTATCAGCTGGGAATGTCTGTTGATCTTCTTTGTCAGTATCTGTTTTAATGCTGACACACAACTCAACAACAAATTTAACATCATCTAGTTTTGACAACTCTAAAAACTCTTTCAAATCAGCATCACATTCAACGGTAAGAGGAGCTCTCAAGACTTTGAAAGGGTGCAAATGATTGAATTCTAATTCAAATGCGCTGTCTACATTGAATCTGTTGTGCACTTTTTCACTTAAACCCTGTAGTGTTATTGAGTCATCAAGTATGAACACTTTTGAAGTAGTGTGTCCGACAAAGGTTGGACCTGATTCATCAAATAACCATTTTCCACCATATATAACTGTAATAACGTGGGTTGCCATTGTAATCTGTAGAATATGAATTTAAGAGGATAAATAGATTGCAGTAGTAACAAACACAATTTGATTGAAGTGTTGACACAAGGAACCAAAATTTTATATGATTCAAATACAGTGCTGACATGGAGCAATCAAAGTGTAATAATGAATGTGGAGTTCATTATATTGTCAAATGCAATATTGGATGCAACAGTGAAGAATGGATATCATTAAATTAACTATATGAATAGAATACACCAGTTATGAATAGAATCCTACAAAATTTGCACCTCCGGTGCAAATTTTCTATGATTTTAAGTGCAGTGATGACAAGAGGGGAATCAAAGTGTAAGCACATTATTCGAATGTATTTCAACTAGATATAGCAATGCTACATTTTAAAGTGCAAGCACATAATTCAAATGAGCATAAAGAAGCATGTATTCAAAAGGAGACTTCAAAATCTCATCCAATACATCAAAAATGAAATTTTCTGTAATTTTATTGGAGTAATCATTGAATTCGAATGTATTTGATACAGATTTACCAATGTAACATATTAACGAGCATAAATAAGCATAAACAAGCACAGATTGGATTGGAGACTTGAAAATCACACACATATAGCAAAAAACGATCATAATCAGAAATTAATGCTTCAAAAATCAATCAAAATTTGCGCCAAAGGCGCAAATTTTTAGGCATTCCATAGCAGTAATCACTCGATTCGACTGTATTTCATATAGATATAGCAAAAACGAACTTAAACAAGCTCAGATTCGGTTGTTTTCAAAATCCTCTTCGATAAGTCAAAAATTGAAGGAAATTTTATGTGATTCTAATGGACAGAGTAGTAAATTCGTCAGCATAATCCAGAATCAACTTAGAATCGTGAAAAATCTATGAAAATTTGCGCCTTTGGCGCAAATTTTCAATGAATTCAAGGCCGCTTTTTGATGTAGTTTGTAATCTAATGTTGTACTTACATGATTCCGTAGAAGAGATGCTCAAATCGGTTGTTTTGATGAGATCGGAGAGATGATCGGCACCAATTCTGCAAAATCGCCGTCGAGCAGGGCGTGAGAGAGAGCGTGCGGAGAGGGAGAGAGCGTAGGAGAGAGAAAGTGCGTGGGAGGTTTATATTGTGGACATTTCACAAATTTGTCCTAAAAAGTGGATATTTCACATATTAGTACATATTTTATGGACATTTCACAAATTGCTCCATATATATACTGCAGATTGGACATGAATTTTTACTCCATTTATGGTCAGATATCTAACATAATCTAATTGAGGAAAAAAGATATGACTGCAATTATTGTAATGTCATACTTTTTTTCTAATTCAATTATTATTTTATTGAAGATTCAAAGTCAATTCATAAACTCCAACCGACAATATTAAAAAACGACGATTATGCCTAAATCTCAAATAGGACTGTCCAAAGTCAGTGGGCGGCCACCCCGCCTCCGGTGACGGAAACACGTAATATTTTTTTAAACAAAAATAAGGTAAAAAACAAAAAAAATGTAAAAAAAAAACAAGTGTTATTTGGCTTAGTTGGTAAAGAAATTAAGGGAAAGAAGCATATATAATGCAAGCGAGTCCGAATTCGGTGAAGTACTGCACCATCAATTTTGTTTTCTACTCATAAATTTTAATTTTAGTAAAAGAAAAAATTAATTAGGCTGGGGTGGACCCACAGGAGGGGGCAATCTTTACCATCCACTTATCTTTTGATGGTTAGGATTTTTTCAACTTCACCCTACAGTACTTGAGGGGAGCCAAATCCAATGCAAGAGGTTATGGGTGTGTATAGGGTTTATTTTAACAGTTTCAAAACTGTTAAAAGGAGAGAGGTTATTTTTTTTTAACATTGTATGGAGGCTAATTATTTGAAGTTTATAGTTGAAATTTGAAGTTAAAAAAGCTATTTTTTGTAGCTTTTGACTAGTTTATTTTGTTTATTTGATTTGAAATTACTACAATACCACTAGTAACAACCAAATAAACTCCTCTTTTTACAAATAAACTCTTTTTCGCCCCATACGAAGTTTATAGTATTCCATAATCTTTCAACATTTATTTTACATAATTTTTCAATTTCAACTGTTTTTAAATTTCAGTCACTTTTTTCAACTCCGGCCCATACGGACTCTATGAGTTCAAATCTCAATATTTATTTTTTATTTGTACCAAAATTTTTCTATTATAAATGTCATATTTAAATCAAATTTCATAGTTTTCTTGTAAGATTTTCATAAGATTATTCATTATGCTACATAGATATTTTAAAATTCTTCTAATTAATTTTTATTCTATATATGAAATTTTTTTAATATCAATGTCATATTTAAACCACATATATATATATATATATATATGAAAACAATTATTAAATTTTATTGTCTAAATTTTCATAATAATACATCATATTTATACCATAATTTAGGGTTTTCTATCAATATTTTTTTTAAAAAAAATTGATTTATTATATATAATGAGAAAAAAATTTCCAAAACAAAAATTTAGGCCCCCCTTTAGAAAATCCCCCGCAACCGCCACTGCACAAAGTTACCAAACCTCACCTCTCCTTCGTCTACCTTTATCTCTCCCGTCGGCTTCTCTAGACACTAAACCACCTTTGTATGCATCAGCTCAAACAAAGAGCCTTCTATCTTTCCTTCTTCTCATATCTTCTAGCCCTCCTATCCTCCCTTGTTTTCTCTCAGACTGTCTCTTTTACACCACCACCCATCTCAATCCAAATGACGACTGCATGTATCCACCATCCCTCCTCCTATTCACCGTCGCCAACAATGTTCCTCTCTCCGTCGGCGTGAATCAATAAAAAAAACTCAGCAACCACTTTCTTGAGCTTTCACAACCAAAGATCAAATCAAGATCTGAACCACAACCTCTACAGATGCTCGCAATGTATACGAGCACTCATGATTTGGGAAATTCTCTTTATTTCATCATATTGTCATATACCCAAAATCTCCTGCAACTCGTACGCAAATCTTGCAACTTTGACTAAGCTCCTAGATGCCGACATAGAAAGTCGATATCGATTGTTGGGTTGTCGTCTCAGGCCAACTGTGTTGTCGAATTGGTCATCAACTTCTGATGTCAGCACTCGTACCATGCTAATGGCGAGAAAACGGTCACGTACTTAACAGCCCAGCCACAATGAACGTAATTGGCGTAGACAAATTATTTATGCATCTATATATATCATTTCTTATTTAACAGGAAATCAATTCAAGTACATCAAACGGATTTACAGACCCTCTCATAGACAAGCTAGGTGGCATCCTATAGGATTATGAGGACGACGAGGTGCAATTTTTAAAATTACAGATCGGCCAGGCTCTTAACTGAATTAAGTTGTCCCTTCCACGTACAACATTATTGAAATTGAAAAAGCATGCTTACTTTGCGTAAAAACCCCAAATTTAATATATAACAATTAATAAGGATCGATGGACTGAATATATTAATTAACCATCTAAAGGCGAAGATCCAAATCCCAATTGTGAACATCAGCAGTAGCTCCTGCGCCGGAGCTGGTCGAGGAATCCGGTTGCCAATTGCCGGCGTAATTGTTATCCATATAGTTAACAGTGGCGTCAGGCGAATTCTGTTGGTCTGGAAGGTATTTGGATTGGTGCTGCTGGAAACAGCTTCCCTGGAATGTGTTGCTTAAATTATATTCTTGCAGATTCCGATCATTAGCTTTTGCTGCAGTACTAGTACTTGATTCCCCTTCAACTCCTGCTGGTGGATTGCTCAGATCAATTCCATCGCAACAGATTTCCACCCTCTCCGCCATCACCGGCCTCTTGTATTGGTTGGGGACGCCATAGGATTCCATCATCAACCTCCGCGCGGTCTTTTCCCTCTTGTGGGCGTTCTGGTGGCCGCCTAGAGCTCGTGAGTTGAGGAATACCCTGGAGCAGAATTTGCAGATGTACGCTTTGACTGGTGTGGCGTGCAACACCGGTGAACTTCCATTGTTGTTGGTGACCATGACAACCGCCTCATTTCGGGTTCCCCCCTCGCAACCTCCCTTCTTAGACAACTCATATCTGTTCGCCATTGAGGTTAATTATCAGATATGTGTTAATTTCTTCCCTCTATCTACACTACACCTCATAATATAAGGTAGCCATGGTAAGCTCAATATCCCAGTCTTCTGTTGGATGCAGGCCCTACAAAAGCAGTACTCTTCTTAAATTTTTTTGCGCGTGTGTGAAGCAGATGCATCCACGCAATATTTGACCCTTGGTTTAGGAAACAAGTATAAGGAGATATTAAGAGATAGCTTCCAACTTCTTCATTACTTGAATCTATTTATTTATTTATTTAATAAAAGTAGACATGCAAGAATTTAGACATTCCTCTAATATATAGAAGACCATCATAGATCATTTTGATGAAGGATTGCTATAAAACCCTTAGGGTTATATATATAGTATCAACCTTACATTTATGCTTAGCAATATAAGTAGCCCCTTGATTACCTTCCCTGGAGTGGAAAATGTGGAAACCCTATGAGTAAAAAAGGTAAATAGTTGCACTTATAATTTGATTCTTCCCACGAGATCCCATTTCTTGTTGATTGCATTGATGATAATAAGACTATTCTTTCCTAAGAAGATCAATGACGTGTACGTAGGCTTGTCAAAACATGTTAAGAGATGTGAATGAGACCAAACAGAGTCCCACATCGAAAGTTGAATATAACTCGCCTTAGCTTATAAGTCGGTGGGCTACTCCTTCTATAGCCAATTGGTTTTAGAATGGAACCTCACTCGACTTGTGTGCTAGGCTATTAACGCATGTGCACCTGTGCAGACGACCCCCAGTCATCGGTCCGAGTCGGACTCTGATAAAACATGAATCGATTTAAAAAATCTGACGCCTAAGCTTGAAAATATTTGGGTTTAAACCCGTTGTTTAAGACCCAAGACTCGAAAAAACTCGAATCCGCATGACTTGAAACCACATAAGTACCACATAAACCCTATACGGACGTGTCATGCACTTGTATTCGATAATATCATTCATAATTTAATTAGTAATTAGAGTCTCTTTAAAGCAATGATTTGTATGAATGTAATATTTTTCATGTGTTTTGGTGCTTTTAAAATCACTCTCTCTCCTCTCTGCAATTTCGACAGGTGAAGAGAAGGTCATGATGACCTAAAACAGAGACTATGTTGTTTAAGACCCAAGACTCGAAAAAACTCGAATCCGCATGACCTGAAACCACATAAGTACCACATAAACCCTATACGGACGTGTCATGCACTTGTATTCGATAATATCATTCATAATTTAATTAGTAATTAGAGTCCCTTTAAAGCAATGATTTGTATGAATGTAATATCATGTGTTTTGGTGCTTTTAAAATCACTCTCTCTCCCTCTCTGCAATTTCGACAGGTGAAGAGAAGGTCATGATGACCTAAAACAGAGACTATGTTGTTTAAGACCCAAGACTCGAAAAAACTCGAATCCGCATGACCTGAAACCACATAAGTACCACATAAACCCTATACGGACGTGTCATGCACTTGTATTCGATAATATCATTCATAATTTAATTAGTAATTAGAGTCCCTTTAAAGCAATGATTTGTATGAATGTAATATTTTTCATGTGTTTTGGTGCTTTTAAAATCACTCTCTCTCCCTCTCTGCAATTTCGATAGGTGAAGAGAAGGTCATGATGACCTAAAACAGAGACTATGTTGTTTAAGACCCAAGACTCGAAAAAACTCGAATCCGCATGACCTGAAACCACATAAGTACCACATAAACCCTATACGGACGTGTCATGCACTTGTATTCGATAATATCATTCATAATTTAATTAGTAATTAGAGTCCCTTTAAAGCAATGATTTGTATGAATGTAATATTTTTCATGTGTTTTGGTGCTTTTAAAATCACTCTATCTCCCTCTCTGCAATTTCGACAGGTGAAGAGAAGGTCATGATGACCTAAAACAGAGACTATGTTGTTTAAGACCCAAGACTCAAAAAAACTCGAATCCGCATGACCTGAAACCACATAAGTACCACATAAACCCTATACGGACGTGTCATGCACTTGTATTCGATAATATCATTCATAATTTAATTAGTAATTAGAGTCTATTTAAAGCAATGATTTGTATGAATGTAATATTTTCATGTGTTTTGGTGCTTTTAAAATCACTCTCTCTCCCTCTCTGCAATTTCGACAGGTGAAAAGAAGGTCATGATGACCTAAAACAGAGACTATGTTGATATGGTCATGATGACCCTTGTAGGAACATCAGCGAGTTGGATGCTATGTTGGCCAAATTGAGATAATCTTGCGGGCCAACGGAATATTTAGTTTTTGTGCTTGAAAAAATAATTAAGTTGAGATATTCAAAGCGATGCAATCAAGATTGACCTTCTGTTGGTCAAATAACGATCTTGACTCAGGTGATAAGTCATGTGAGGTTCGAGGACTACTTAAGGAGGCAGATATACTCTTTAAGGCTAAAAAGAAGGCTCCATCTTGGGATTCTATGAAAAAGAGAATTCAATTCTCTATGGTTTAATTTAGTTACTTTTATTTGATTCGATTTTTAATAACTCCTATGTTAGTTGGAGTCTATATAGAGAATTACTTATTTTGGTATTTCTTAGGTAAGATTATGTTAGGTGTTTTATGAAATTTATCATCTTATTAGTTAGGATAAATAAGATGGATAAGAAAAGTCTATCATTTAGACTTTCCTTAGTTGTCAAGTTGTTATCTTTCCATATTATTTAGATAGAATTAGACGAGCCCACTAGCCCCCATGCTTTACACGATTTGATTAAAAAATAAAATACACATAAATTCTAAAAAATACAATAAATAAATATTTTTTCATTATTCTATTTGTTAGCATTAAAATATAAGTTATTTTTTTAACCAAAATTTAGATCAATTAAAATATGATTGACAATCACAGCCTATTTTAATCGAAAGTTGGTTTGATAAAAATAATATTGATAGAAAAGAGTTTGTAGCGTTTCATAGCTTATGGTTTTAATATTATATAGTTTTAAATAAAATAAATATAATATTTTAGTTTAATTAGCTTTCGAAATATAAGCTTTTTAACAGCTACTTAGGCAAGCCTTTTGAAGCTTTTGGTTTTTTATTGACAAGTTTTAATCAACTACTCTAACAACTAGGTTTTGCCAAACACCATACTAGCTTATTCACATATATTTCACACAAATAATCCATTAGCTTTAGCTATCTCATTACCTTCAGCTAGCCCATCAACCATCATTTTGCCAAACATAGCTTGTGTACTGAAAATTCAAATTCATTTAACTTAATATGTATTTGGTATAATACAAACAATAATCATATTTTACATCAATGCAAATGAATTTGAACCGCGCTAAAAACAAAATGACTTAATCCAACTCATCAACTACTACCTCTAGCCATTTCAACAACATTCACAACTATATTACATAGATAGTGCGACCATATTGTGTTTTATTAAAAAAAACATAGATGTACATAACCCAAACAACAATATATTAAAAAACATAGATGTACATAACCCAAACAACAATCATATGATACAGATTTGATTTATACTTCTCCCTACTAAAGATTCCGTCCTAAAATTTTCTTTTATGGGGAGAGACACTCTCAAATGAGAGATTATACTTATTATGTATGTTCATTAGGTTTCTACTATTATTTGGCCTGTGTTGATAGTCTCCAACATCCTCACACAAAATTTTCGAGTAACAATAACCGTCAAACAGGAATAATTGAGTTTGGTGGCTCAGGATGCATCTGTGTTATCTTTTTTCCCTGGAGCCTCATTTCCCTGGTTCTGAATCTCGGAGGGAATGTTTCTTTGATGCCCTTGTCCGGCTTGATTCCTTCTAACATGCAGGTAACTGAGCTTGGATGGAGATCAGGTATGGTCTTACTCCTTCCCCTTACTCTAAACCTTCAGCGATGCCCTATTTTTCTCCTGATGGGAGGGGTGGTGGCAAGCGAACAAAACTTTATCAACAAACATACCCTACACAACTTTGCTAAAAACCTTTATATTAAAACAAAAAATTAGGAGAAGCTGCCACTGCAAAGATATCCCTCTCAGCTAGTACTCTATTCAGTTTTCCAAGCCACAAATAACTCTTAACAAGCCAAGAATCTACAGAGTTGACCCTACACAGTGTACAATTATCCATTTTCTTACTGCCATGCCTAAAGGTATGAACTACCATCTTTGCATAAGTGTAAGCAAGATCCTTCAATTTACATGTAAGTATATTATGTACCTGTTGCTTTTCCATAATCAATGTTATTCTTATGATTAGTATTGGATATTGGAATGTTAAGGGTTCCAAGAGACCCCTCTTATGGCAAGAAATCAACCAACTATGCTTTACAAACAACCTTGACATTCTTGTCTTAGCCGAAACAAAGGCCACATAACCTCCAAATGAAACCCAAATGCGAATATCTGACTTTCAAAAGTCCCACTGTATAAAAGCTTATGGCCTTAAAGGTGGCTTATAGATGCTTTACAAATCAAAGATCATGGAAGATTGTAATATCATTGAACAAAATAATAGGGTCATTATGCTTCAAGCTAAGATAGAAAGCCATGAATTTGCCATTCTCTTTGTATATGCTCCTTCAATCGAGCTTGAGAAAGATCAATGCTGGGAAGAAAACTATGCTCTAATTCATAAACATCAGTTTCCTATCATTATAATAGGAGACCAAAATGATATTGAAAATGATACAGAAAATGTAGGTGACGTTATCCCCACTTGCTCTACATTTAGAAGGCTAAAACGTGTGAAAGATTATCTAAATCTACATACTATACCTTTTAATGGTTCAACCTTCACTTGGAGGAAAAATAAAACAAACACAAATAATACTTATGAAAGATTAGATAGAGCTCTAGCCCATCAACACATTATCTCATCCTTTCCTAACCTTAGAACTAAGCATCACTCTTTTTCTTACTCTAATCACTGCCCAATCACTCTCGATATTGGTAAGAATAGATCAAAAAAAGGAACCCCTTTTAGATTTGAAATGGCTTGGACTACAAACAAAGCTTACGAAGAAATGGTTAAGAATGTGTGGAGTAATAAACTATATGGATCCTTTGCCTACAAACTGATGCAAAAACAAAAACTTCTTAAACAAAACACAAAAAACTGGTGTAAAAAGCAAACAAACAATCTGTCAAAACGGTTAGCCCAGGTTGAGTTACAAATAAAGAATTTCCAGCTTAAAATCCCTTGGGGGAGGATTACAACAAATGAAGAGGCCAAACTTGCTAGATTGGAACACACGAAATCAAGACTTTTGGAATATAGTTACAAGTTTTGGAAGCAGAGAGCCAAAATCAAGCATCTGCATCTATCAGATCGTAATACAAAATATTTCCAAACAACTGCTAGAATTAAAAATTTTAGAAGATCCATGCTCTACTTTGAATCTAATTAAGAACAAATACTAACCGACCAATAGGCAATTTCTGATTAAATTCTCCTTGAAATGTCAGAGAGATTTATTAACAACCATCAAAGAAGAATTCAATCACAAGATGTCTGGAACATTCAGCCGCAGATTACTACTAAAGAAAATGAAAATTAACTGCCCAACCAACTGAAATGGAAATAAAAAACATTTTCTGGGAAATGGCAGAAGACAAAACCCATGGGCCAGATGGCTACCCACCAGAATTTTACAAAAAATATTGGCATATAGTTAGATCATCATGCTATAAAGCTATCAAAGCTTTCTTTCACTCTGGACAATTACTAACAGAAACAAACCATACCTTTATTGCACTTATCCCAAAACGGATAATCCTACAAACATAAATCACTATAGGCCCATCAGTCTTTACAATACGATTTACAAAGTCAATTAAAAAATTCTTGCTAAAAGAATAAAACCCATTCTTCCTAAACTAATCAACCCATATCAAGGAGCCTTTGTAGAAGGTAGATCCATACAAGACAACACGCTCGTTGCACATGAAATTTTTCATAGTTTTAATCAAAAAAAGGGAAAACATGTTGGATGACTCTAAAACTAGATATGGAAAAAGCATATGATAAAATAAACTGGAGCTATACTGAAGACGTTCTCACCAAATTTGGTTTACATAGTATGTGGATAAACTGTATTATGAAATGTCTATCAACAACCTCCTTCTCGGTGCTTGGAAACAACATTCCCGAAAAATAATTCAAACCTAACAGAGGGATAAGGCAAGATGACCCATTACCCCTTCTATATTTTTACTAGTAATGGAAGGTGTCTCTAGGGAATTACACAAAGAAGCTTTATTAGAGGATGCACTAGTATGGATTAAATTGACAAAAAATGGTATCCCCATTCCTTTTTTAACCTTTGCAGATGACACTTTAGTCTTTGCTAAACCTGCTCATACCAGTCTTAACACTATCCAAAATATGCTAAATAATTTCTCTAATCTATTAGGATTAACCATAAATTACTCTAAAAGCTCAATTTAATGCTCAACAAATGTTTCTCAGACTCTAGCCAGAGATCTTGCACAACACATGGGGGTCCCCATCACGAGCACACTTCAGAAGTACTTAGGTATTCCTCTCATTAATGGTAGAACAAAAAACTGTGTCTTTGAAGATGCTATCCAAAGTCTAAAAAGCAACTCTCCAAATGGAAGGCTTCGACCCTATCTCAAGCAGGCAGAGCTGTAATTATCCAAGCGAACCTTAGCTCTAAAACAAACTATCTCATGCAAAATTAATAACTGCCAAAAGGAATTCTAGAACAAATTGACTAGATCAATAAAAATTTCTTCTGGAATAAGCTACAATCAGAGAGGTACACACCGCTTGTAAGCTGGGATAACTTTTGCAAAAGTAAGTGCCAAGGAGGCCTGGGCATTAGAAAAGCAGAAGAACTTAACATAAGCTTACAAATGAAACTCCTTTGGAAGCTCTACATAAATAAAAACAACATATGGATACAAATCATAAATGAAAAGTATCTTCAAAAGGAAAATATTTGAAATCGTTCTAATCATCTTACGTCATGACAATTTGGTCATCTTCTCTCCTTAAGAAACAAATTTGAACAAGGTCTTCTCTAGCTAATTGGGAATGGAGACAGCATAAATGTTTGGTCCCACCCATGGGTCCCAAATCATAATCTTGTACAATTCAGAGGGAACAATGATCCAGACATGAAAGTAAACCATCTATTTAACTCACTAAAACAATGGAATACTCTGCTAGTAAATAGTCTCTTCCCCCCTGAAATATCTGGTAAAATTTTAGCTATGCAAATACCAGATTGGAACACGCCAGATAGACTTATCTGGAAGTTGGATCCAAGTGGGAGCTTCACTACAAAATCAGTTAAATGAATGACGAATAATGCTTTTCAAGCTTCAAAAAATCTTAACTGGATTTGGAAACTAAAACTCCCTCCTAGATTAAAAAGCTTAATTTGGGAAATAATGGTTGATGGTCTTCCTACTACCCAACGACTTAAAAAATATGTAAATAGAGTTCCCAGCCAGTGCAGTCTCTGCAATCAAGCAGAAGAAGATATGTAACACTTATGAGAAATTGCTTCTTCACTAGGAAAATAATTGCTCAATTTGAGTTACAAACAGGAAAATACTTCTAACATATGAATATAAATGAATCCCAATCTCTAAATATAGAGGAAATTCAGGATGGAAACAAAAACTTTGAGGAACTTGTCTTCATTTATCAAACTATTTGGGAAATCAGAAATGACCTTATATTTAGCAATAAGAGACCGACCCCAATAGAAAATATTATCCAAAGAATTATTGCAAACATTAATGAATGGACCCAAATTGAAAAAGATAACCAAAGGAATGGATCTACAGAGAAGAGAACTAGAGCTAAATGGAGCAGACCACTTGGGGTTGTTGACAAAATCAATGTGGATGGCTCAGTTAATCCCACAGGCTCGTGCTATGCGGGAGGGGTTGTTCAGGACTCATTGAGCCATGCCATTGACATGTTTTATAAGGAAACTATGAAAGGTTCAATCATTCAAATTGAAGCTATCGCTATTCATACATGTATGGAGCAAGCAATAAGGAAAGGACTTCGAAGAGTAACTATAGAAGGGGATAATCTTCAGCTCATCAAATCCATCACCAACAACAACAACATCAGATGGGAAGTTATACATCACATTGAAAAGATCAAGCGACTGGAATCTGCATTCGAATTCGTCGAATACAAACACTGCTATCGGGAAGCAAACCAAGTAGCATATTTTATAGCACGTAAGGGTGTCATTTGTAATAAATCTACTATCCCTTTTAATAGGGAACTTTGTGGATGATCAAGGAGCCAGATTACAGTTTGTGTCATCGCTTCTAATTCTTGCCTACTGTAAAAAAAACAACAACATAAGTTTGTAAGACACTACTCCCCCATTCATTAAAACATGACTTTTTACTCTTCATGCATGTTTTTTAGGTATTAAAAAGTATATAAAATATTAAGTTTATTTAATAATTTCATGATTGTTACTAAGTATGAATTTTCAAACACAAATGTAAAAAAGTTTGATATTTTATATAATTTTTAGCATTCTAAAAAACTGTGCGTAAATAGTAAATGACATGTATTTTAAATAGGGGGAGTTTGCAAAATGTCCAAAAAAGTTGTCTCAATTGGTGAAATATCCACACTTTGGGACAAATTAGTGAAATGTCCATCTTGCCAATAGCCATTATATCATCTTGCCTATAACCTCACTCTTTTTTTCTTTTTTTTTTTTTACATTTTGTCGTGCAAATATAAGAGTATGTTGTGCATGTGCAAATATAACCGTATGTTGTGCAAATATGACCAAAAGTCTTTTTTTTACATTTTATCGTGCAAAAATAAGAGTACGATGTGCAAATATAACCGTAAGTTGTGCAAATATGACCCAAGTCTATTTTTTTTTTACATTTTGTCGTGCAAAAATAAGAGTACGATGTGCAAATATAACCGCAAGTTGTGCAAATATGACCCAAGTCTATTTTTTTTTACATTTTGTCGTGCAAAAATAAGAGTACGATGTGCAGATATAACCGTAAGTTGTGCAAATATGACCCAAATCTAGTTTTTTTTTTACATTTTGTCGTGCAAATATAATAGTACGTTGTGCAAATATAACCGTAAGTTGTGCAAATATGACTCAAGTCTAGTTTTTTTTTACATTTTGTCGTGCAAATATAAGAGTACGTTATGCAAATATAACCGTATGTTGTGCAAATATAACATTTTGTTGTGCAAAAATAAAAATATAGATTATGGATCACATAATAAAATATAGATAGTTTTTTTAATTTCTCGTATTCATAGGGTGTTTTTTGTAATTTAACAAAAAGTCCTTCTCCTTCCTCACGATTCAGTCCGCGAAGAGGAACAAGCCAGATCAACGCTCGCCGCCTCCGCCTCCGTCTCGCCGCCTCCGCCTCCGATCGCACTCGCTCCGGCGCTCGCTCCGGCCGCTCGACCTCGCTCGCTCGAGAAGGGAATTGATTGCGATCTGGATCCGTTCATCTTCCTCCTCTGCTCCTTGTCAATTGCTGCCGCCGCTCCTCCTCCGCCCCCGCAGCTCCTCCTCCGCCGCCGCAGCTCCTCCTCCGTCCAGATCTGAAGTCGAATTCCAATTCCGATTGAATTAGATCTGAAGTCGATTGAATTCCAGTTCCAGATCTGAAGTCGAATTCCTTCAATCGGAGCCCGAGGAACGACGCCGGAGATATGAGAGAGGAGGAGAGAGATAGATCGGTCGCCCTCGGCCTTGCTTTAGATCCGGTCGCCCTCGATTGCAAGAAGTCGAAGTTTTCCGCCATAGATCTCTCGTTATGATCGATTGCAAGAGGCACGCAGCCATGGCTGCTCTCGAGGGAAGCCAGAGACGAGGGAAGCCAGAGACGGATTAATAAGGGGAGAGGGGTGGATAGTTTCACAATTTGTCCCAAAACTAGGACATTTCATCAATTGAGAAAAAAAAAAGTGTCTACTACACAAATTATCTCTTTTAATTAACAGAGGGAGTACTAATTTGATCATTTATTAGTTCATCTTTTTCATTAATTATTTGGCCATATAGTTAGTAAAACCCGCTGGAAATCATTATCACTCTCATATCATACTAAAACGTACCCGTTGGAAATCATCACCGAGGCCCGTGTGCACAAGCTTTACACTAGTAGCCTACTAGCCTTCCACTTAGGTACAGTGAAATTTAATTCTAAACTAAATTAGAAATATAAGGACTGAAGGAGTAGTACACCGAATTTTAACTAGCTTTATCTTTTTCGTACTTTCAATGGAGACTCTTTAATTTATCTTTTCACATTTCAGCACCTACGTTAACAATAACATGAAATTAAGTCTAATTAATATATAAGTTAGTTAACTGATTTCTAGTAGTGTCACCAGTGCAGCAATGGTGAGTCCAATTTCAGACTCTTAACTTATTTTTCTTATGTCATATTAGTTGAAGGACCTAATTCTAACTTCTTCATTTTTCATCATCGTTCGTGAGCCTAAGTCTTGGACCCTTATATTACATTTTATTATTTTTTCCTTTTTTATTTGCTCAATTTTTTTAATAATAATAGTAATATGTAATTAATTTATAATAACATGTAGTATCATATAATATAATTTTTTAATGTTTAAAAAAATATGGGTATTATTCAAATGGATTTTTTCCACAAACATATACAAGAGGGGTATGTGTTGATAAAATTAAATTAAATTAAAAATATATTTTATTATTATTTTTAAACAATTGAAGATAACCAAAAATCATTTAAAAGCAAATAAAATATAGGTTTTTCCACATGACAATTATGAGTCCTATAACTCATTTTTTTCACTATTTTTTTACCAAGTGGCAATTATAAGAGCCCTAAAACTCATCCTTCCATATGCTCTTACGGGCATGTTAAGACTAGAGACACGGCCTAGTTGGTTGGTCATCGGATAAAGGATATACACGATTTCTTTTAAAATCATTTTCATTTATTAATTTCTCAAAAAAAAATTCCTTTATTAGTTATATCCGGCATGGGACCATTTTTTTTAGGGTTCCAATTGACCTATTAGTTAGCGAAGATCCAATTTTCACCCTACTATTGCCATTTTTTCAATACAAATAAAAACGCCATATTCGATATGCTTATGACTGAAACGAACACACACAATTGATGGGAGGAGCTATTAAAGGTGATTGCTCAATCTCACGAAGTATATATTGGCAAACACATCGATCCCAGCAGGGTCATGATTTCAAAAGATGTCAATGGGCAATGAACTTAATTCGAAATTATCAACTCACTCTCAAAATCCTACAATTGATTTATGCAAGAATCTCGCAAGATGTCTTCTTCACTGCAGTAGATGGATTCGAATGCATGCACTTACCAGACAGAAAAGGGGCCTGATCTCTGTTACATTGTCACTTAAAGCAATCTTGAATGCGGATCTCCAACATATAAAGAACGGGATCGGAAATCGTGCTGTAAATATTGCCTTAATCGCTATTTAAGTTAATGCTGAACCAGTAAAATGCACTATGTTATGCTGTAGCCATATATAGCCATAGCCAACTGGTATAATGCACTCTGCAGTAATTTCTTACAAATACGTATATACTCTCTGAAATTAAAAAAATTACTGTTATAAAATAATAATATTGTATATGATTTTTAGCTGTTAAAAAATACTCCATATTTTCAAATAATATTTTTGATTAAGGAAGATAGTAATATCAGTTGACCATTAATGGAATTAATTTGGCCCAAACACACCCATTCTGTTGGCAAAGGTATCGGGGGGAAAAAATAAAGGATGGTGTCATTTCAGAGTGTCGCGTAGCAACTACAGTACAATTTGTAAGCAGTCTTGTAATGACAACAAAAGGATGAAGGCCAGCTGCACCATTAATATTGCACTTAATTATGACAGCAACATCAACAGGGCAGTTGCAAATTCTATGGTATCAAACCAACTTTCCATTAACAAAATTTTAGCAAAATAAACTTTTTACTCTTCTATTATATAGATCCATATATGGACGAGTTTTTAGTGTCGCAAGTCTTTTTTGTCTTCTAGCTAGCTAGAGATATAATAGAGTACTGAAAGGTCGTATCACACTGAATATTTAAAAAACTGTGACCACTTATATTAGAAGGTGATTATGATATTACATCCTTGATCTAGTAGATATCCTGAGTTCCAGTGGAAGTTAATTAGGATGATCACTCCATCCTGAATTGCAAGTGTTGGAGTAGAAAACATGCTTAGTCCCTCTATATCCGTTCTGCATATAAATTGTCTTCTCCTACATCACATTATGACAATTTCTATATATGTATATGGTTAGCAGTGCCAAAACTACAACAAAAATGCTTATTAGCGACCAAAATTTTGCGACGAATTATTTTTTCTCGTTAAAAGAGAAAATTCAATTTTCGTCGCTAATGGGTTGATGAAAATAAATAAAATTACTCAAATTCATTAATGAGCAAACTTTAAATTCCTCCCTAAATTTATTAGGGATAAAGTTTTTAATTTCTTTATAAAATTATTTGTCGAGGAATTTTGTTATTAATATATTAATAAACAAGAAAATGTCATTTCGTCGTTATTGGCTTGGGTGAAAATGGAGAAAATGACTCAAATTCATTAACGAGAAAAGTTTAAATTTCTCGTCATATAATCATGCATTATGAGAAATATTTTTGACATTGAATATTCAAGCATTTGACGAGGAAATGTCACTTTTATCGCTACTTGAACTGAGTAAAATTATGGCAAATTCCAATTTTTTTTAATTAGCAACGAACTATAATTATGGCAAATGTATATTTCTGGAAAAACAAAAAAAATCGTCCATATCTCATTCCTTCTACCCTCTATTCTCTCTCTCTCTTTCCCCACGATGCCTTTCCTCCTCTCATCTTCTTCACCTGTTCTCCGCCATCTCTTTCTCGCGCCGCCTCCTATCATCTTCTACACCCTTCTCGCACCGCTTCAGTGCATCACCCCTCCTCTCGCCAAGCCAAGCCACTCGACCCTCGTTTACTCATTTCCGCTTCAACACCGTGCACCCTAGCCCACCCCTCCGACTCCCTATGCCCTTTTTGAAACCCTAACCATCGACCATCGCCATCCCTGAACCCTAAACAACCACTTCGCTTCTATCGCTGTCTCATTCTCTCTATCTTCTCCCTTCCTTGCCCCTAACAATGAAAGTAGAGGCCCTCCCCAATAGCAACTCCACGGCCACCCCCATCAGCTCTGTTGACAACACTGTCATCTCCACCGCCACTTCCAACCACTCTTCTATCTTTCAAGCTCTCCCAATTGGCCGAGTCTCTCAAACTCGAGCACTAGTTTCTTAGACTTGGATTTTCGTAATGTTGTAGTTAACTAGAACTTTCTTACTGTTGTATTTAGCTAGAACGATTCAGATTTTTTTTGGAATTCAATTTTCATTACTAGTTTGATTAATTATTAATTATATGTGTTTCTCTAGTATGTTATTATTAAAATATAATATGAGCACAATTCGCTATGTATTTTTGTCGCAAAATGTATATTTAAAAACAAAAATATTTAAAAAGTTATAATTACTAGCGAGGAAATAAATATTTTAGCAAGAAAATCACTTTTATCACCTTATATATTCGACGACTATTCTCGAATCTTTCAGTTACTTACGCGATGAAATTTATATTTATTATGCAATGAAAATTTTAGTCATCAATAATGTTGACGCAATTTGACGTTATCATTAACGAGGAAAAAATATGTTAACAATGAAATTGTATTTGTTGCCGAACGCATTCAATGACTATTTTCGAATCTTTTTACTTTTTTGGCTACAAAAAAGTTGTCTTTTTACGAGGAAATATTAGTCATTAATAGTTACTTATTTTACTAGGTGATTATTGACTTGCTTGGATTCTGCTTTCCGCTATATCTTTGTTGTTCAGCTTTCTCAGGTAAGTTCCTTATGGAGTTTATTCAGACTGATCAGATGATTCCATCTTACATATGGTTGTATGATATACTACGTGTTACATATGCATAACATTTGGTGAGAAAAAATGATTTTACCGCTAAAAGATTCATTGATGAAATATTTTTCCCTTGACTAACCTTTCCTTGACGAGATTTTTGCGAGAAACGGGCGAGGAAATGCATATTCTCGCCATATCTCTTTAGCGACAAAAAATCAATTTTCAAAGACGAAAAATTTCCTCGCTAATAGGCATTTCTATTCTAGTGAGTTAATGGACAAACATCTACAATCTTAATTTCTTTGATAGACATGTTCTCAAGTTGTTTCTTTAAACCATCAATCTCATTAAATATATCATTATCAATATAATAGATACCCTTACCTGGCCTAAGAGTTGAGCACGGGTATACCTTTGAGCATGTAGAGCAACTCTTTTCACTAGATCCCAAGGTTAATCAATGGGCATGTTCATAAAGTTGCTTCTAGAGGAGTTATCTATGACACTCCTAGGTTCATTATCAATGCCATGATAAAAGATTAATTTGTAGCAAGTTTACCATTATCAATCCATGCGAAAGCACATTCTCAACAAACCCTTGAATCTTTCTCATGCTTCATGATACATTTCTTGAGCTTGCATCCTAAAAGAGTTGATCTTGATTCTCAATTCAACAATCCATCTTGGTGGAAGAACTTATTCAAACTCTTCCACTAGCTTGG
The DNA here is from genome assembly GCA_963922045.1 of Persicaria maculosa. Taxonomy (NCBI): domain Eukaryota; kingdom Viridiplantae; phylum Streptophyta; class Magnoliopsida; order Caryophyllales; family Polygonaceae; genus Persicaria; species Persicaria maculosa. Next base: position 10,999,370 of record OY998266.1, read on the forward strand.
TCCACATTATGATCTATCTTTCAAGGATCGACCTAAACCAATCCTTTACTACATATCTCAAAGAGAAGGGAAAACAGTAAAGCTTAATAGCATCATCAACCACACACCATTAATCTTTACCATTATCACCTCCACTTGAAGATCTCCCTTCTTCTTTGACCTTTGATCTCGAAGTCTAACACTAGTAGATGATGTGGGGTCCTTAACTTCCAAAACAGATTAACCTTAAAATCTTGAAATTTACTTCTACCCCCCCCCCCTTCCTCCAGACAAGGATGTAGTCAATTTACGAATTGTCATTTCTACTCTCAAATGTGACCAGATGCTTGTCTCTTTTTACAAAAATGAGTTCACAACAACACAGGCAAAGGTCTCCAATAACTCTAACAAAGCAAGCCCTTTGTCATTATGGTTACCAAAACCGAAACCTCCATGCACTGAATTATACCCATCACTACTCTATCGTGTGCATAGTTCATAGGATCGCAATTTGGATTGGTAGGATCTTAGAATCCTATGATCCTAGGTAGTTCCTGATCTAAATTATGGATAAATACTCGTTAGTTCTATGATCAGGTTAGCATCGCTCTAGGATCATTAGGATTGTTCTAGAATCGTTAGGATAATTGAAGAATTGTATGACTTGTCTCTTTTGGTTATTATTAGACTATAGTATACAACATGAAGTATGAATGTAGTAGTTTGTTTAATAGAAGTTAAGTGGTCTGTTGTACCTTTTTGGTACATTAACCTTAAACAAGTATGAAATGTAAATAACATTATTTGTAGTGTTTTTTACTTTTTACTTTTTACTTTTAAAATAATGTATTTTTCTTGATATGGGTTATTTTTAGTATATTACAAATTTTATTTTACCTCATAACTTTGCTTCTATGTGGCCATTGAAGTCCCTGCCCACTATGATCAACTCTATCACTAGGATACTTCTAACCAAGGCATCAAGCTCCTCCCAAAATCTTCCCTCCTCCTCCTCACCCCAGTTAATATGCAGGGAATACATACTAACATTGTTGCATAGAAACCACTCAACAACAATATTAATTACCATCATTCTGTCATTCCTACGATTTACCTTAACCAAATGCTCTCTCCGATTCTCGTTTACAATGAAGGATCCTAACTCCATTTTTTCAATCTAAGGCTCTTATTGTATGCTCGTAATAAAAAACCAATAGTATTTGTAAAATTTATGGATCAAATAGATGACATCCAAAATGGCCTTCAATGGGACATATGAAGAGAAGAACAACAAAAACGAAGATGGGTGACTATTTATGAAAAGTGTCTTTCAAGCGAGATTTTAGCTTGGAGATGTCTCGGTCAAAATGAGTCATTTGAAGGTTGTAGTTTGAAGAGTCTATAAGGTGATAAATAATACTCTAGAACGGGGGGGGTGGGGGGTGAATAGATGTCTCGGTCAAACCTTTGCACAGTTTTGCCAAAACAGTTTGCCAAGACCTTTATATAGTTATCAAAACTTGACAAAGTGAAAACCAATGAAACAAAAGTAATTGCAGAAAAGTAAAATGAACAAGTGAATTGTTAAGGAGGTTCGGCACTAACTTGGTCTACGTTAGGATTCAACAACTCTTTATTTCACTTCCTCTTGAGCCCTAAAATATCCTAGAAGAACCTTCTCTTCTTCTATACAAAGCCTCACACTTCTATTCTAGCAACTTAACCTTACCAATGAAATAAAAGCCCTCACCACACACCTAAGTGTGTTTAGTTTGAGTATGAGATACTCTTAGTGTAAGACAACTGAATTGTACTATGAGCTCACATGTTTCCCTCAACTCTTAACAAATGAAGCTAGCTAATAACAATGAGAACTAGGGAGACACAAATGTAATGAATACTATGAAGTGGATGTGATCGTCTCAAGCTTGTATTGTAGTGTTGTGTATGTCTCTTCTTGTTTTCATCTATTGATAGATGCCACCCTCACCCGGGAGGATATGGAGTCATTAGAGTTTGAAACTCTTCAAATCTTTTTCCATATCTACTTCACACGATCTTCACCATATCTTCAAAATCCTTGTCGTGCATGCTTCTGGAGGATTTGATGAGTCAACGTGTGAAAGTCATGGCAAGAAGTATCCTTAACCAGATCTTGGGTCCATATATGAAAGGATCTCAATATCCAAACTTTCTACACAACAAGTTAAGAGATATGTATATATGTATATATGTATATGTTGAAATGGTCGGACTTAAATAAAAGATATGGCCCAATATTGAGGCCCAGTAATGAGGCCCATATGTGTGAACCCATGTGGCCCATCATTCTGGCCTTATAACATTCCCTGTAAAAACAATATCATATAAACTATGCATCTTAGGATAAATACGAGAACAAACATTTTGGCCTTGGTTTCAAGACCTTGAAACCAAATCCTGTTTTGTCTTTCATCATCCTTTTATATAGACCTACAGGTTAGTATCTCAGGTTCTTACAATCAAGGTGGAGTCTTCATAGTTATCGGATCGATTCATACTATATCTTATTGGAAAGAGGACTCGAAGATATACAATTTACTTTGATGTTGAAGACTTTTCTAAATTCGGTTTTGAAGGTACCTTAATCGAACCATCTTTACAGAAGTAGAATTTTGGGAGGGTGCACGCCCGCTCGCCTTGAGCCACATATCCGTGCACTCCGCTCTTGTGAACACGTCTCTTCTCGCATGTCTGTTCATCTGTTTTCGATTTGGTGGCTTCTGATGTCTATCCTATTTTCTTTGATCTAATTGCATTTTTATATTTCATTATTTAGGACTTTTGTAAATTAGGATAATGACCTATTATTGGGTTTTATCTTAATTAGATTAGATAGACTTATTGGAAGTATTAACTCTATCTTTTTTCCTATCTAGCTAGTTATGTTTAGTTTTCTATGAATTTGATTGTAGGTTGACATTGAAATTCAGTTTTGAGAATAATATTTTATGCATACGTTGCTTATATTATTCTCTTGGTTGATGTTGATCTTGTGAACTCAAGGTCACACCATGTTAGTTGACTTGATCAAGGCCCCGAAAACCCGTTGAGATTGAATAGTGACTAACAATTCGTGGACTCAAGTTGTTTGATCTATTTGATTGAAACAAAAGTGTTCTATTATTAATCTTATCATGGAAAGCTAAACTTGTAACATTGGACATTGAGCACTAAACTTTGGTAGCCTTAGGATTTATACTAAGTGTTTAGATTATACATATACTATACTAAGGTTGGACATCTTATAGGTTAAAGTTACCCTTGGACATATTTATATGCATCTAAGTTGGTTGACTTGCCTATGAGAATACCACCTAAAGTATATGTATTATATGTATAATCTAACTTAGACTATAGCTCATTCCGAGCTCAGGTTATTTGGGCCCTTTTTCTGTTTTGGGCCTTTGTTGGTTAAGTTGCAGTATGGATCCGGCCATACTCTTTGGTGCCGTTGAAGATGCTCAGATAACCCTAGATCTGAGCTATAAAAGCTTCCTCTTCTGTACTGTAGCTCCTTGAGCCTCATCTTAGGAAACCCTAGCTACAGAAGAGAAAGATAGAGCTCTGGTGTGAGCCATTGGGAAGACGGTGGTCTTGTGAGCTCCAACAGTGGTTGAGAGCTCAGTCTCCGTGAGAAACTTCCTCGAAGTTTCTCGGTTGCCTATCAGGGGGCATCTCTTCCTTTTACCCTCTTTTCTGTTTGTCTTGCTCGGTTTGAGGTTCCATAGGTTGCTGGTTTGGTGCTCTGTCTAGTGTGCTTAGCATGTAACCCCTCTTGCAACATTGTGAACTCAGGGATCGGATCTCCCCTCTTGAGATCCCGCAGAGTAGGGTTTATACCCGAACAGCGTCAATAAATCTTGTGTGTCCTCTTTGTTTTTCACTGTTTACTTGTGTGTTGTGGTGAGATTCGAACTTTAAATTGGTATCAGAGCCAGGTTGGCTAGATCTGAGATTCTAGGTCATTGATCTAGGGTTTCGGATCTGGAAATCGCTTTGAATACCTTTTGTCGTTTCGCTTCCGCTTTCTTTGTCCTCTGTTTATCTAAAAACAAAAAAAGGTTTTTTGTTTTTTGGATTTGTTCCCAGAGTTCTGAGATCTCCCTTCAATCCACTTTCGTTTAGTCTCCTTAGCTACTCGTGTGTACTAGGGTTTGTGTTTTTAGCTTTCATTTCTGTTACTTGAGAAATCTGACTTGTGATTTTCAACAAGTACAACGATGACGGATAATGCTATAAGAATCAAACCATTCGATGGAGCGAGTGACTTCTCTATTTGGCAACTGAAGCTCAAGGCTATCCTCATCAAAGAGAAATGCTGGAAAGCTGTGCTGGGAGAGTATCCAGCAGGGGCTACTGAGGAGATGAAGATGGATCTGGATGAGGCTGCTCATTCTGAGATCTTCATCAGACTTTCTGATGACGTAGCTCATCAGGTTGTGAGTATTACTAATCCTAAGCAACTTTGGGACACTTTAGAAACTCTATACCTGACAAAATCCTTGCCTAGCCGAATCGCTATCTTGTGCAGACTGTTCAACTTTAAAATGGACACAAATCAGTCACTTCAATCTAACTTAGATAAAGTCTTAAGGATGACCCAGGATTTAGAAAGATGTGATAAAAAAGATGCTATAAAAGATGAGTATTTGGCTATCTTGTTGTTAAACTCTTTGCCACCTCAGTTTGATGTGTTAAAAGATGTTATTCAGTACAACCAAGATTCTATAACTAAAGATAAAATTCTTGAGTCTATTGTGCAAAAGAATGAGAGTCTTAAAGTGCTTAAGAACAAGGCTGATAATGGTAACAATAACAACACTAAAACTGAGCCTAAAACTGAGGTTTTGATGGTTAAGGGCAAGAAAAAGAAGAACAAGAATAAGAACAAGGATAAAAAATCCGAGAATGAGGATAAAACTGCAAACTCATCAAATTTTGATAAGAAGAACAAGAAATGTCACTACTGTGGGATTTATGGTCACTACATAAAAGAGCGTCATAAGAAACAAAGGGATGAGGCTGATAAAAATCAAAATCAATCTGCTATTGTGCTTGTGTCTCATTATCCTTGTGAATTGCTTGTTGCTGATAATTATCAATTCTCTGATGATTCCTGGATCCTTGATTCAGGCTGTCCTGTGCACTCTACACCTAACAAAAGTGATTTCAGTTCTCTAAAGGTGTATGATGGGGGTGAGGTCAAAGTAGGTGACCATACCTCCTTAGAAATCAAAGGAATTGGTAATGTGCCTATATGCATGTATGATGGTAAGACAAGGCTCCTCCAAAATGTTGTGTGGGTACCACAAATGAGGAGGAGGCTTCTTTCTGAGTCTGTGTTTGATGATTTGGGTTGTAGCTTTCATGTTAAAAATGGAGTTAGAGATGTCATCAAAAATGGTACCATCATTATTAGAAGCATCAAAAAGGGAGGACTCTACTTTGTAGTTTCCTCACCTGAAATGAATGTTGCTAGTAATAATGGAACCATGAGCTTAGATCAAACCAAATTACTGCATTCTAGGCTTAGTCATATAGAAAATAGTGGCATGCAATACTTATATAAACTTGGCTTAATTAATCAGAAACCTGTGGACCTTGGCTTTTGTGAAAACTGTGTGTTTGGTAAAAAGGTTAAGCATGCATTTGGCAATTCTGCATATGTTGCTGAAAGGCCCCTAGAGTACATTCACTCCGACCTTTGGGGGCCTGCACAGGTTGAGACAGTAGGAGGTAAGAGATATTTTATCACTTTTGTAGACCATTTTTCTAGGAAAGTCTGGCTTTATCTGCTGAGAACCAAAAATGAAGCATTTCAAACCTTTATAACCTGGAAAATTTTGGTTGAAAATCAAAATGGTAAAAAGATAAAATGTCTAAAAACTGATAATGGCCTTGAATATTGCAATGCTGAATTTGATGACTTTTGTAAGCAACATGGAATAAAGAGACATTTAACTATTCCTGGTACACCCCAACAAAATGGTACAGCTGAGAGAATGAATAGAACATTGCTAGAAAAGTCTAGGTGTATGTTGGTTAGTTCTGGATTAAAACACTCCTTGTGGGGGGAAGCTGTCACTACAACAGCCTACCTCATTAACAGATCCCCATCTTCTGTGGTGAATTTCAAGACACCACAGGAGATGTGGACTGGTAAGAAGCTTAACATGTCCTACCTAAGGCCCTTTGGGTGTGCAGCATATCCTCATGTGTCTCAGGGGAAGCTGCATCCTAGGGCTCAAAAGGGGGTCATGCTAGGCTATCCAGATGGTGTAAAAGGATACAAAATCCTCCTTATTCAGCCTCATGGCTATAAGGTTATCATCTCTAGGAGTGTGACTTTCAATGAGCTTGAATTTCCTTTAAAATCTGTACTAACCTCTTCTCTTATTCAGGTAGGTACCAATGAGGATACAGGAATGAATGCAGTCTCTCTCCCACCTAGACATTTTTTCAATCAGAATGATCTCCCTCCAGGGAATGATGAAGAAGAATTTGACCTTGGTCATTCTTCACTTGAAGATTCCCATCAACTGGCTACTAGCCCAGATCACACATTTATCCCACCCGAAGGTCGAATTAGAAGCCGACGGCACAAGTATGTTCTGAAAATTTTGCGAAATCGGAGGGCTTGTCACCCATTTTTTTTCCGATTGCCTTTGAGGGGTGTAAGTGGAGGGAGCAACCTCCATAAGGGCCGAGTGGGCAGGACCGGGGATGGGATAGGGCGGTGCAGGGCTGGTCGGCAAGGCGGTAAGGGAAGGAGAAAGAAGGCGGCGGCCGGGGAGGAGTAACCCTAGCGCGTGAGGCGCGTAGTTTAGAGAGGATGTGGTTAGTCTAGCAAACGGCTACAAGCCGTCTCTTACCGGCTACAAGCCGTCTCTTACCGGCAGAGGTGATGACCCTTTGCAATTTTTTTTACAGGGGTTAGTCTAGCAAACGGGAACGGGTTTTGGGTTATTTAGTGCAAATCACTCATAATGTATTAATATAGTACTCTCCGTGTACGGAGAGTATATTAATACAAGTTATTAACCATAGATTAGAAAAAAAAAACATTTTTCAATTAGCTATATATCCGTTAAATCTTTAAAATAAGTTATTTATCCCTCAAATAATAAAATAATTATTTATAAACCCAAATTTCAATTTTCTCCATACAATTAAAATCACCCACTAAATAAAATAAAAATCAAAGCTCAGTGCCGCTCACTTCTTGTTCCTCAAACGCTAGATCAAGTTCATACTCGATCACATGGCCTCCATCTCCACGCTTCTCCTCCTTTTTCCCGAGAGAAGATCCCTATAACACAATATGCAACCGGTACTCAGGTGACGAAATGTTCGTCGCTTGAATGCTCGGGTGATGTGAGAGGCATTCAGGCGACGACTTTATGTCCGTCACCTGAATAGTGCCAGGACGTAGTGCACCACTTCTTCCTTCGATCTCCTTCCATCTAGGGCTATCGATCGGCAGCCCTTCGACACTTCCACAGAGCTACCAGCAGCAGCCGGAGCCGCCCAGAAGCTGCCACCAGGAGCAGCCCGAAGCGCGATCGTCCATCACCTCCCCGTTTGAGCGCGATCTCCGTTCGGTAAGCCGTTCTCCTCCGTTTTCGATCAAAATCGTCCTCAAGCTTCACCATCACATTCACCCATCACCCATGTCCGACGCAGGTCCGACAAGCCATCGCGACTCTCCGACGACACCCAAATCTCCGATCGAAGCTCCGACGTCCGCGAATACCTCAGTAAGCTTCGACTCTCCCTTCTCATTCCTCGTGTGTCATTTTCGATTCTTTCCATGTTCATGGTGATCGGGGAAGGGTATCGGCGAGGTTGAGAGTGAGTACGAGTGACCTCGGGTTCCGACGAGATAGATGCGAGGGCGGGCTGTGAGCGGACGACGAGGGCAGCGCGAGTGCGAGACCGGAGCAGCGAGAGGGAGTAGGAGAAGTGAGTGGGAGGTTGAGCGAGGCTAGGCTGGGTGCGAGGCGGAGGTCGGACGGGAAAGTGCACCGGCGAACAGAGGAGGCGGCAGGTTTGGAGGTTGAAGACGAACAGGGATTGTGGACTCGGGTTTCCTTCGATTTCAATTGATCAAGCCGGATAAGTGGGCCCATTTTTTTTTTAGTTATATTATTTAATTGCTTTCTTCGGGTGTTTTCAAAGCCACAAATGAAGCAAAAGGGGCTTGGGCTTCTTGTCTTCAAACCGAATTGAAATGGGCCTCTTCAACATTTCGTTTGGACATAATATTTGTGTAAAGGTTAAAAATCTGAAAAATGTAAAATGAATTTTGTGCCCGTTTTGGAATTAAATGGGTTTGGTTCGGTTCGGATTTATCCGTTTATTTAATAAATTATTTAAAAATATTTAAAATATTATATAATATTATTTGAGGATTAAAATATGAAATATTATTTCGGAGATTTTATAAAGGGTCGGTTTTATTAAATAAAAACGGTTGGGACTTTAAAGGATTTGAAAATATTTTTTTTGAAAGTATTTAATAAATGGTATTAAAATATTATATAATATTAATTGGGATTTAAAATATATTATGTGAGACTTGAAGTTTTAAAAAGAAATTTGGAAAATAATTTTAAGGTCAGAAAGTGATTTAATAAATAAATTGAAAAAGGAATTTTTGCGAGTATTTTCAAATGACGGAATTCTTAACTGTTTGACGTGGATTTTGGAACGGTTTGAAACTAATTTGGAATTTGACTTGTTCGATGACTAATTAGCATGATTGATATGATCGGTTGACTGATGGTATGATATGTGTGACCGATAGCATGACTTGTGGTGATTTATTATAAGCAGATGAATTAATATTAGTTACTTATGACGAGATGTACATATATTTATAAGCTAAGCGTAAGTATTAAATGGTAATATACGGATTTGGCTATGTATGATTTGGAGGTTGTCTAAGTTAATGAGTTGACTAGTTAAGATGAATATGGTATGAGACAAGAGATGATTGATCGTGATGAATTGAAAGTATGACAAATGCGATTTTGTTTATTTACTTTCTTGTATGATTGTGTGATATATATATATATATATGTTCGAAGTAGCTAAAGAAATATACTCAGTGTATTCTCGTCATTTATTTAGGTGATACTCTATGATTGTGCTTGCTGTGTGTCGGGTTCCTATTTTGCTGTTATGCTAGCCAGGTAAGTCTCTTCGGAGCTTACTCAGATTGAATAGATCTCCCTACTATACATGCATGATATACTAAGTGCTTGCATATCATGATCAACATGCCATGTAGTATCATGCTAGGTTGCATTGACCATTGAGCATTCTATTTCTTTATGCGTATGTAAACAGAAAGGCCGTTATCTGTGAAGTTAACTAGAGTCTTTGCTAGGGTCATAGGACAACCCAGTCCCATCGGGTCTTGTCCTGAGTCATATGAGTCATGAGCAACACTTTATTTCTATTGATGCGATTGATGATGTTATGATATTGAACGCGACCGATTCCCGCACTAACGAGCATGGGTGCGGGAGTAGAAAACGCGGCCGGTTCCTGCACTAACGAGCATGGGTGCGGGAGTAGGAGAGGGATATACCACTTGGTATTCTGTGATAAAGTCTTATTATTATTATGCACTTGATCTTAGGGGCATGCTAGTGTGTTAATATTCCGCCTTACATCTAGAAGCATGATTATTAGGTATAGCGTATGTGTACATATTGTGGGGACAACACCCTTATGGAAGGGACAGACCCAAGTGGGCATCGATCTGATCCCGCCCACTATTAATGTTTTTAGGTATCCATTATACTTATCATTTTTGCTACTGATTTGGCTCCATGACCGCGGGGTCTAACATGGCGGAAATAGAGAGTCGAGACTCTAACTTCACCAATTATTTAACGGTTTGGTTTTGGATGTTTTGATCATGTTTTGACCCGGCTCCGCCGTGGCAACCTTATGTATGAATTTGGAATCTTTCTTGGTTGTATGATCAAGGAATTTCGCGACTTAGGCCATAGGGCAGGTACAGGGGACTTACCCCGGGGATTCCAATGGTCCCTCTCGGTTTTTGGGTTTGAAATTCCACCTTTAAAGCGAAATTGTTGATTTTAAAACCTTCAACCTATACTCGGAGCGCAAGATCCAACGAGGGATTTTATCCCTCGAAACGTAAACCGGGAATCATAATCCTGGGCCGTTACAATATTGATCCTTTTATCGAATAATAATAATCTTGAATTAATCTTGCGAGATTAAAAACACTCTCACTCTATGTTATCAATTTGGCTTCGAGATGAAAGGTTTTTGGTTGTTGTGGGGCCTCAACTGGTTGGTTTGTGGTTAGATTTGGATGAGGAGTAGTTTTGCGGCCTTGTTTGATCGAGCTGATCATGACAGTGTTAGTGATCTTCAAAGATCTCTCATCTAGGTGAGGAGAACGTCAAGTGCGCCACACTTCTCCAAAAGTCGTCCATTGCCCATCGTGGATTTTCGATTTCTATCTCCACGACGGAAAGATGTTCTTGTTAGCATCAGCTTTCCCATGTGTTCACTATCCACATTCTCCTATCGAATTTTTCATCCTCGCACAGTTGTTCTTCTTGTTACTTCATAGATTTTTAGGGTTGTTTTCCTCATTTTGCTTTGATTGATTGGTTCATTGTTTGTAGGTTGTTGTATCATGACGATCTGCCCATTTAGCGCTCCTTGCACCCTCTCAATTTACCAGACTTTTGTATGGTACTTCGAATTCTTACTTATTCAAAACAAATAAATATATTACAATTTCGCCGAAGTGTCCTACAACCATATCTTCCATGAAGTCAAACAGGTGGTTGCCTGGTTGGCAAGTCACGAATGTTAGGTTTTCGATGGATGGTGCTTCTCTTGTCACGCACCCAAAGTATTGTACTGATCTCATTAGTAAGAACGCTATTGTGTGGTGGGTCAGTAAGGTTTGACGTCACCCAAATTTTTTTCCTTGCTCAAAAAAAAATAATATTATACTTCAGTTCTTACTCCACCCCCCACATCTTAATTTCAATTATTTTCACATATATTTAATCTTAAAAAAATTATATTCATATTTCAAACATATATTTTTTTATATGTTTATAAACTTTTATTTTGAAAAGTCATACATAATAATTTAAAAAGATGCTATTTTAAAAAATATAATTATAAAAAATTTTGAAACATGAAGAACTCTAATTAACAATGAAAAACTCTTTATATGTACAAGTGAATTCTTTTATTATTTATTGTTATTTTATAGTATTGAAGGCATTGTGTGTTGGATGAGTTTGTGTTATTCATTGTCGTTCATCACTAGTGTGCCCCCACCCTCAACGGGTTCTGGCTCTGCCACTAGTCATCAATAGCAATGGTGTTGCCGATCTAGAATCAAATTAATCAAATAAGGGATTCCTTGTTCCATAGAAAGAGAGGGACAAATAAGGGATTCCTTGTTCCATAGAAAGAGAGGGACAGAGACGTGGGATCCTTCCAAGCAGTTGAGGTAGAAGAGACGGGAAGGGGTGTAATTGATATAAGGGTAAATTTGGTATTATAAAAAAGGATGTATAAAAATGGTCATTTGACCAAATTATTTATATAATTTATTAGAACATATCTGCGACTAATATCTGCCTATATAATTAATTATGTAAGGGTACGTGGGTAATTAATAAGACTAGTAATAACATATCTGGGACTAATATACATACTAGATGAAATCAGATGGAAGAAGCATCACCCGGGAGAATAAGCATGCTCGAGAGATCGGAGCAAAAGAAAAGAAGTGATCCGAATTGTGCTTGACGGAGGCGAAGAAGAACAAGATCTTAAAATTTGTATTAATCCATAGTCTGCCTATATATATTTTGGTCGTGAAAATTATATCTGCCAAGATATATATTGGAGTGCCTACAAAGATCCGAAGACCAACGTTTTGTGCATAGAAGAAGAGAAAATCTTGTTTTATCTTAATTAATTAGTTACACAAATCTACCTTCGATTCAGGGACGGATCTAGGGATGGGCTGGTGTGTGCTGTAACACACCGCATTTTACTAGTAATAGATACAATATAGATATATGTATATAGACATGTTGTTCCATTGGCACAATTGGTAGAGAGTTAAGACAATATCAAAATGGCATGGGTTCCAATCCCCAACTCCCATTTTTGGAGGGTGCAAGGCATGGAAGGGAAAAAGCGAGGTGTGTGTCTAGCTAATTTCGGTATTGGGAATTCACTCCATCCGATTTTAGCCTTCCCAACAACCCTCCTCACTCACTCAAATATGATTTTTATGTCTCATTTACCTCACCACACAAATCGAAACACAAACCCTAAAACTCACTCTCCGAAAACCTTATCCAAAGACCCTTCTTTTCCCCTCCTTTCTTCGTCTTTATGGTGAGCTCCAAGAGCCCAAAGACTCCATCATTCAGCTGCTAAAACAGCACCATTACAGCCCCTTTTCGTCCTTACAGCAGCCCTACAACATCATCTCCTTCAACTCCCTCCTTCATTTCAAGTAAAAGGAGCTCATTTCCACTTCTTGAGCTTAAGCAAGCCAATCAAGATCCATTTCTCTTCCTCTCCTCAATGGACAGTAGCAGCAGCCTTCTAAGCCTTCCCTAGATGTCCTCCAAACAAGAAGAAGGTGCCCAACAGCCCGGAAAAGTCCGGAGAAGCCCTAGAAGACCCAAACTCACTGTTTTCGGTTTTAGGAATGGTAAGGGCTCATTATTACCTCTTTTCACCTCCTACTAACTCAAAGGTATCACACCTTTATCACCCTCTAACAATCCTAGGCACCATCGCACAAGAACGAGCCCAATCGGAGCCCAGATGAAGATTTTAGAGCAAACCGAAGGAGAAGAAGAACCTTGGGTGAGCATCCTCATTTCTCTCAATTTTTTTATTCCAATGTTGTTATCATTCTTCATTTTTTTCTCTTACATAAAAAAAACACACCTCTAATTTTTACATTCTTCATAACTCTAATTTTTTTTTTATAAAAGCTCAGGTTTTCAAATCATAATTTTCAAATAAAGGAAATTAAAAATGGATTTAAATCAGGTATTTCAAGAAAAACTCATACTCAAACTAACAACTCGAGTTTAAAACTCATGGAACAGATTTCCGACCTAAAATCAAATCTTGGAAACTAACTTGACATGGCAAAACCATTGCTTGGACTTTCAAAAATTCTAATTTATCGAGAGATTGAAAATTGGAAAACTAACTCGCAGGAAGTAACTTCGCGACTCGAAATTCACGTGCTCATGATTTAAATTCCCGCGCTACCTTGTCCTCACTCAAATCCGAAAATCAGCTCTCTCCTTGCCCATATGACCCATTTGAATTCAAAAACAAGTCAAAGATTCCCAATACCCAAATTAGCTAGACACCCACACCTCCCTTTTTCTCTTCCATGCCTTGCACCCTCCAAAAATAGCAATGTAGGACCACATGCCTTACCCCTTCACTCTATCCGATTTCAGCCTTCCCAATAACCCTACTCACTCACTCAAATCTGATTTTTATGTCTCATTTACCTCACCACAAAAATCCAAACACAAACCCTAAAGCTCACTCTCCAAAAACCTTAACCAAAGACCCTTCTTTTCCCCTCCTTTCTTCACACTATGCCATGGTGCAAGTTAGGCAACGAACATACATAGGTTCGTCGCTAGAAACAGGTTCAGACAATGGACAAAGTCAGCATCGTCGCCCCAAACAGCCCCAAGACAACCATTATCTTTGATGAAATTCAGGTGACCAACATACAACAATGTTCGTCGCCTGAATTTACTCAGGCAACGAACATTGTTGTATGTGGTCACCTCAACAGATGCCAAAAAAAGACCAAAAGTTGGTAGTACTCAGACGACGAACATATTATAAATGTCCGTTGCCCAAATCAATTCAGGTGACGAACAAAGTGGAAATGGTTACCTGAACAAATTGCCAAGGTTGACCAAAACTAGGTTATATTGAGGCAATGAACAGATTGGACATGTTCCTTGCTGGAAGTCTACTCAGGCGACGAACATATTGAAAGTGGTTACCTGAATTAACTATAGTGTACTTTTTCAACGGCTCTCTAACAAACTTGTATTCAAGCAAAGAACAATGTATAATGTTCGTCGCCTGAATGGCTGAATGGATGAGCTAGTTGGCCCATTTAGAGCACTTTTATTCAGGCAACCAGAAGATACTATGTTCATCGCTTGAATAAAGGGATCATAGTTGGCACATTTAAAAAAATGTTGTTTGAGGCAACGAATGTTTCCTATATTCATCGCTTGAATGAAGGGGTCTTACCTAACGTAATTAAATAACACCAAAAGATACTATGTTGGTCACTTGAAAAATAACACCAAGATTGCCTTATTATTATTATTATTATTATTATTATTATTATTATTATTATTATTATTATTATTATTATTATTATTATTATTATTATTATTATTATTATTATTCCTATCTTTTACATCACATTATTTAATTTTGGTTAAAATATAAATATTGGTCTCATTTCAAAGTTTATTGATTATTTTGACCACTCATTTCACATCATGGTTGGAGTTTAACATTAATCGCCTATGGTAATGATACTCTTTTCAAATAAGTTAAGATTATTATTTTGAAATACTTTTTACATTATTAATGATGCAAATGATATTCATTGTGTAATAAATGAAAATTTTTTTTTTAATAAACATTTAGTTGTTAGACTTTTATAAAATGATTTAGTTAAAAATATAATTGAAATTACTATAGATGTTGTTATATATGTATTTGTTTGAGATTGAGATTTTGGGTTTTTATATTTATATATTTTTTTATACAAGTTAAGTGTGAATTTTCAATTTGTGTTTGAGATTGAGATCAAAATTGAGATTGAGATTGAGGTTAAGATTAATATTTGAGATTGAGATTGATATGGAGATTGATTTGAGAGTTGATATTGAGATTGAGAATTGTGAAAATTGGGCGGTATAATTCCCGCTTCTTAATTTTTTTTGGGCGGCATAGTTCCCGCTTCTCAATTTGGTCTCTCTTCATGTCTCTCTCTTCCTCTCAAACCCGCCGTCTCTCTTCTTCTCAAACCATAGAACACCGCTTGTCTTCATGTCCTTCTCTTCCTCTCAAACCCAGATCTCCCGCTTCAAGATCTCCCTCTTCCTCGAAGCACAACAGCAGCCCCCAATCCGACAACCTCCCGAGCACCCTCTTCAACCACCCTATGCCGGTGCCTCTCGATGCTCTCCTCCAAGCAGCCCCCAGTCCGGCCGGCGCACATAGAGAGCACGACAATAGAGCACAACAACAGAGCACCTCCGCGCCTCCTCCGAGCACACTCTCTCGGTTCCTCTCTCCTCCGCCCTCCGTCGTTCGGAACCACTGCCTCTTTATCTTCCTCCTTAACAGGTCTCTCTCTCATCCAAATCTGTAAAAAAACCTTGAAATTTTCTTGATTTCTTTTGTTCATTTTGCAAAAGGACAAAGGTAGCTGTGCTGGAGCGGAGATAGCTACAAGGTTTGTAGTCTGAGGTTGAAATTTGGTTGATACTAATGGATTCCGTTTCAGATTTTTCACCTTTCCAATTTCCCCTTTTAGGTTTAGAAATTAGGGATTTAATGATTTACTGTTGCTACTGTGAAATGGAAACTAGCTTGGTTTCCATACTTTTTGCTTTGCTTTTAGGTTTTGAAATTGAGGATTTCATTATCTTTGTATGAATTTGTATTCACAGCTATTACCAAAAAGAAGGGACTCATTATTTTTGTATGAATTAATTGGTGATATCACAACATACAACTTTTAATTCATCTTCATAGATGAAACAAAGGATTGACTGACTATGGTCTTCTCTGAATCTCCTTGCACTTGTTCCATGAAATCCCAAAACTTGTACCATCTTTGATAAGGAGATTAAGAGCCTTAAAAAAATGATATATCTTGGTCAATCTAAAAAAGGACATGAATTTGTAGGTTGTACACTAATTCTAGCTAGTCTAACTGTTTATGAAATTAAAGATGTTTTATATTTTTATTTTTATTTTGGAATCTTATGGCCCCATTATTTGCCTTACTTTGACTGTATTTGGCTGATGTTGGTCTAATGTATTAAAAAAAAAATCAGAAAGTAGAATGTGAAAAAAACAACTTTACTCTTATGATCTTTTTTCCCAGCTGTGTTCAATTAAAGGACATTCTTGAACATCTTTGGAGACTGAGGTCAGTGTTTGAACCTCAATTTGTTCTTGTGATTTGAACTATCTTTTTATTTCTTGTGTGATTTGATTTGAACTTACTTCCTTCCATATTTCTTTTGTTTTATAGCATTCTTGGTATATCTTTACACCTCTCTTTTGTTTTCTAATGTAAATTGTTATATATTTTTTCTATGCAGTAGCTCCTGGCCTGCTTTTACTTCCTTAGCCCCTTCAGTTAGTTTCTACTTTCTTCTTACCTTTTTACATCAAGGTAGTGGTTTACAGTTGATGCTTTAAATCTGAGATGAAGTTCCTTAACCACACTTATATATAGATGCTTCAAATCTGAGATGGGCTACTTAACCACAATTATAGGTGCTTTTTGGCTTTGATTTCCAGTTATAGGGAAGTTATATATAACACTCATATTAACTTACTACTTACTACCACGACACTACATATCCATCATGGTTTAATCAATAAAAACACTACAAAACTAAACATTGAAATTTGCACTATAATCACTATCATGAATAATTGTAAGATGACAAACTAATGCTTCTTAACTTATCACACGTGTACCAGTTCTTGAAAGTAGGATGTCATGAATAGTTGTAAGATGTCAAACATTGAAGTTATATATAATATAACATTATTCACTTCTCTTCTATGCTCAATTCTCTTATTTTGACTGATTTGTAGGTTTGGAGCATGTGGAAGCATTGGAGGTGCTCGTGAACATGTTCGTCATTTGATAAACAACTCTCACCTTCAAACATTTTGGCAAGTTTTATGTAAATTATTTTGGTACAATTTGGTTGAGAACGTGAATTGTGGTCGTTTTGGACATGTGAATGTGAAAGTGTAAATGGATGGGTTTGTGCATGTTGTTTAGTATATATGTGAGTTTTGTTTGTGCAATGTCCATGATGTGTTTGTGTTTGTTTGGTATGTAGATTCTATTTATTATGACAAAATAGGTGGTATGAAAACCATTATAATTATATATTGTTTTAATTAAAACCTACTCAAGTGACGAACAAAGAATATATTCATTGCTTCAATTATTTTTTAAAAATCAGAACATATCTAGGCAACGAACATAGGCTGATTTATATTCGTTGCCTGAATGTTCAGGTGACGAACCAGTCTGTCACTTGAATGCTAATGGGCGAGCCTAGGCCCGATTGCCAGACCGTTGACCATATTCTGGCAACGAATGGTTGGTTCGTTGCCTGAACCGTCTCAGACAACGAACAAACGTTTGTTCATCACCTGAGGATTGGGGCACGAGGTTGAAGCAACCACCATTCAGGCAACGACATGTTCGTTGCCTGAATGCTCAGGCAACGTGAGGGACATTCAGGCAACGACAAATGTCCGTTGCCTGAATTGCACCATGGCATAGTGTCATCTTTGTGGTGAGCTTCAAGAGCCCAAAGACTCTACCATTCAGCTGCTAAAACACCATCATTACAGCCCCTTTTCGTCCCCACAGCAGCCCTACAACATCAACTCCTTCAACTCACTCCTTCATTTCAAGTAAAAGGAGCTCATTTCCACTTCTTGAGCTTAAGCAAGCCAAGCAAGCTCCATTTCTCTTCCTCCCCTAAATGGACAGGAGCAACAGCCTCATAAGCCTTCCCTTGACATCCTTCAAACAAGAAGAAGGTGCCCAACAACCCAGAGAAGTCCGGAGAAGCCCTAGAAGACCCAAACTTACTGTTTTCGGTTTTAGAAATGGTAAGGGCTCGTTTTTCCCTCTTTTCACCTGCTACTAACTCAAAGGTATCACACCTTTAACACCCTGTAACAATCTTAGGCACCCTCATGCAAGAATGAGCCCAATCGGAGCCCGGATGAAGATT